>JAHWFP010093987.1:31696-55919 GCA_023313725.1 Lithobius niger | reverse complement strand
AATCAGAGCTGAGCAGAGGTCCTTCCCTGATAGGATGTGTGACCATGTCAGGTCAACTAAGTCGTTTGGCCTTGCCTGGCGTATTTTAGATCAGCGGAGTGGCAGATTCTCCCAAACTTGGTTGTGACCCACACGACTTGGTGCACTCCGTTCTCCATGTTGAAGCTATGGCCGATGCTTTCAACAACCGTTTTGCCAGTGTTTACGCCTTGCCTATCGACACTCGTCAGCCTTGTTCTCAGGTGCTGGCTACGGCAAATTCACCGACTGACCTTCCCTGGGACTGGTCTGAGTACTCGGCTGCATTGTCGAGGTGCAGAGATGACAGCACGCCCGGTGTCGATGGGATTTCGTATAAGTGCCGTGTCTACGCAAAATGACTCCAGAAGACATGCGTAAAGTTGTGACTCTTTTTCAGTCTCTCTTGGATGGACATTCTGTTCTTGACTCCTAGCTCTACACCATCTTGGACCCTGTTCACAAGACCGGAACCATAAGATCTAACCTAGTCAATTACCGCCCAATTATCCTTCTTTCCAATCTCAGAAAGGTTTACGAGTGCATGCTCGTTAGGCGTCTTGAATGGCATCTGGAATAACATGATTGCCTGTTCCCTTCCAGTTTGGCTATCGTGCCAACAGAAATGCGCAGGACGCTATCATGTTCCTCCTCTCGGGGATACGTGAAGCTTGGGCTCATGGGCTGGTAGTGGTCGCCGTTTTTCTGGGCATTAAGGCGGCTTATGATACTGTAAGTGTTGACTGGATTCAGAGTGACATGAGCAGAATGAGGGTTGGCACAAAATTAGTCAGGGCCATTGTTGCCCATTTGGGTAACCGAAAATTTGTAACCAGGGTAAATGGGTTTTGGTCTAGTGAAGCAAGTTCGGATTGTGGGCTCCCGCCGGGGAGATGTTTGAGCCCGTCATTGTTTGCCGTCGCAGGTTACAAATGTGCTGTTGGCTTGAGTATCGTATGTTTTTAGGCGTATTTAGGTGTGTTTACAAGTTTCGGTAGCCTAGTTTTAGTACTGTCGGAGCGAAACGTTGGCGGATTGGGCCATTTCTCCATGGGTGGGGTTCTAGCATAGTAACCTACACGAGGTTTTTTTTTTTTTTCATGTTAGTACGATAAATGTCGCAGGTTGCAACTGTGCTTATTTATGTTGGTTGCAACGGCATGTGCTGGTTGAATTCTGTGGCGTTTTGACACAAGGGCATAAGTCCAGTTTTGGAACAAAAGGAGGTATGTTGTACTTGGCTCCGTTTGTCAAATTAGATTGGCTGCTTGTGGACTTTACTCCAACGGACATATACAAAATAAGCTAGAAAATGCTAGGGTGGACTAACCTCTCTTTGTGAAAGCAAAGAGAATGTATACACGAGCCATGTTTGGACTAACCTCAACAATGCCAAAAATGTCCTTATGCCCTTTTGTCAAAACGCCACAGAATTTGTGTTGTGTACGGTAGTTTTGCAAAGTATGTCACATGGTAGAGCAGTGGTTGTGTAGAGCGCGGATAACGTGTTAGATTATCAAAAAAAGTGTGGGTTATCGAAACAGTGTGAGTTATCAAAATTAGCCCACGGTCACGCGTGTGGGTTTTCAGATTAACCGTATATAACGGCTACACTTTTAGCATTGGGACGTGTTGGCGTGACGTCACCACCGTGCATTAAATAAGAATATTCTGCACTGCAAACTTGGTTTAAGGAACGATCGGTAGAATGAATCCATCAACGCTACAACTATACCTTCATTCACTAGAAGTTGCAGTATACCACACACTACGTATTTTGTAGGCTTTTCGTCGGACAAAACACTTCTTGTTCCCATCTTCACAAGCGGCAACTAAACGTCAGCGAAAATATCTAGGGCTGCATATCGTAGAATTATGCAATTAAACAGCAGATTTAGAACCACTCTGTAACTTAAGGCAAAACTTCAGTTTAATGGCTTTAGTACGATTTATACATTTAAACATTTTCTCATTACTGTGTCGCAGCGTTTAGCACATGCAGCAGAAAATCCTACAAATTATAAAACGATGTGTCCACTTAACAATACTAATCAGGTTCCTGTCTCTTGAGTTAGGCTAAAATGTGCAGTGGATAATCGTAGATATGCCTTACCACAATCTTTACCCTTTCTGACTTTGCTCCGGTATGAATACGGACCATCAACAAAATAATTGACAAGTGAGCAAACATTTTTATCCCGATGTTGATGAAGTTGGATTCCCGTTCATCCTATTCTGGCAGTCAACTTGGAAGAATGATTTTCACTTTTTTATTGAAGCACCATAGATTAGAAAGGTATCTAGATATATCATGTTGCTTCTTTCATTACAAAGCGGGGCTCTAGCGACAGTTTCGGCTACTAGTACCTCTGCTAATGCTTGTGCCTTCGAAGCAGTACGAAGGATATCATTATCAGAGGTATTAGTAGCCGCAACTATCGCTAGGGCCCAGCGTAGAACTGAAGCTATATCTAGTTTCTCATCTACGGTTGCACAATCCAAGCGGGGAGGTTGGATTGTCGACTAAGGTTTTTTGCTGTGAGAGTAATCCATCCATGGAACTCTCTGTCCGAGGAAGCTGTACGGACGCGTTCTGTCGACCGTTTTAAATTTTTGTTGACCAAAATTTGCCTTCGCAAATTCTTGAGGAGGCCTGAATTTGTTGCCCAGATTTAACATTTTAACTTTTACGACTCGGACTAGTGTAAGTGGTCTACCCCTTCTAGATCCCAACCACTCTGTGGTTAAATTTATTTATTATTAATTAAATAACATATCACGTATAATGGCGTGCCTCGTCACCAAACTGGTTCGTGATTGGTTAGAAATAATTTCGGATGGAGTTTAGAATATGACTTAATTTATTTTATTCGTCTGAGAATTCAAAAAAAATAGTTTAAAACAAGAATTTATGAAAAACACTGAGGGTCCACAAACAAGCTTGAAATACTATTGAAGTTTAGAAAAAAAAACATTATGTAGCACCATGTGGTTTTGCAGATTGATACCATTATCAATGGTCATTTTCATAAACTCTTCGAACGACTCACCGTCTGATGACACAAAAACCAACAACTTTCGCCGTAAGTGACTTCATGCTAAAGTCTTTTATGAACGGATTCGCTGGAACGATCCATGAGTAACATGGAAGCCAGTGTCAGGAAAGATGTGTTTTTGCTCACCATCATTTGCTCACTAATCATTCTTGTGCTGTCGTGGGCATTGCTGAGCACAGTTGCATTAAATATCGGCCGATAAATAAGTTTATTACTTATAGTCGAGTGACCTGTTACCTCCTTTCAGCTTAGTAGAGATACTGCGTGACTACAATCTAAACCAGTTAATTATTACGTAAATAATCCTTGTGAAGAACTAAGTGGAGTTCCGTCATCTTTAGTCGGTGGATTCAGTAGAAAAACCGGCTCTATAGTTTGTTGCACATTATGTTTTCAGAAAACTGACTGGAAGACGACTCGTTTCCTTGCATCAAGAGTGCAAAAACATGTGGATATCACACTCTTGTAGACTCAATAAAGTTACTGTTAGAGTTTACGAATGGGATGATTACGGATTTTTTGTGCTTGTAGTGGAAGAAAACGTGGCGTCATACAATCAGTTTTCTGAAAACATAATGTGGAACAAAGTATATCGATGGGTTGGTCGATGGGTTTATGAATATGCCCATTAATTGATACTTTAGTATAAATTAATACTAATTGTTACTATTGTTTGACTCAGTTTTGAAACTTTAGGTGCAACGTACGTAAATGCTCCCATTATATGAGCTTGCTCCCAAAGGCTGTAATAATCACGTTTTCCAAGAGTACTTCAAACGTATGTTGCAAACGTATTTATTTTCCTGTTTTTGTCTTCGTGTTAAGTTTTGCTACGCTGCAAAAGCTATTTCGCGTGGGATTCACGAAAATAGTGAGAGGTAGGTCCTTTTAAATTGCACATTGCAGTATAATTAACGCTTGAATTAATACCTATAAATACTGTTGAACAGGGGAATGAGTACATAAAGAGTTCCATAGGAACGATGAGTAAGACTGTATTAGGGTGTTATCCCAGCATTTGACCCACCACAGAGATTCACCTGGCCAACCTACCATAGCCTACAGTAGCTGCATTCGCTCCGGAACCTAAGGGCAAAATTTTGTTGGGCTTGTATGATTCCTCGTACCCGATCCCTACTTCATACTGACCCCTGTGTTCTTATACTTACCCGAAATTCAGTGAAACCAGTCAGATACACTGATCTGATCCCCTCATTCTCCATAGGCTCCTTGATGTTCTGCTCCTTCCTCCTCAATTCCAAGGCCCTTCTGGTAGCGCTGTTAACTACCACGAGACCATGTGAAATTAGGAATGCACTCCCGCTTAATAATTTGACCATTGAGGTAAATAGCGTCTCATTTTTTCTACTAAAAAAAAGAACCTCAAGGAGATTTCGAGATCTCTCAGCCTGAAATTCAGAATTATGCCACCAACTCATTCAGAACTCATGTGAACTTGCCAGGAAAAATTGGCTAAACATTAAGATTTGTTTATTAAATTAAAAATTTTACATATTTACTCAATAATATTTTCTACAATTAGGGAGCTATAAATTTGGGAAAGACAAAGGGGCTTTGTCTTTGCGAAGCCCCTGCCAAGTCTTTGAAATGTGTGAGTGAATTCCGTTGACGATAAGATACAAAACAATAAACTTACAGTAGTCTCGGTTAAGGACGTTCACGAATCTTGCAAGGATGATCTAGAAGTGAAGCCTCACGGATGGAGAAGAATGCCAAATTAGAATCATACTCTCTCAATGTTGGGAATAACGGCAAACTTCTTTTTCTTTTAGCTTACTAGTAAACGCTTTTGTCAGCAAGTGGTTTGTCCACACTGAATGGCCTCCAATGCCATAACATAGCGTCAGGCTGCAGTGGATCCATTCTTACTGGAAACATGCCCAAAACCTACTTCAGACTAGACCATAGTAGTTGGTTCTTCCTGCCCATCAACACCGTTAGAAATTTATATTAAAGTTTACAGGATATTGCCTGGCCTAAAGTGGCCCCCTGTCTTCTCAAACTTAACCAACATTAATTAATTAGAAACTAGTCTAAACCATTTACTGGGATTCCCATGTTCCCCATGTTCTCTTGCCCCACCTCTCTCATCCTCCACTCTAAGCCTTTTTTTCCAGGGGGCCGTTCACATCCAAAGTACCTCATGAAATTAGGAATGGAACCTTGTTTAATTTTTGGATACTATACCACTCTTTATAACAGTATTATAACAGGTAAGCGGAAGAGAACATTGAAAGAGGAAGAAAATTTGAAACGAATTATACGGTAATCTTCTTGTATTAAAGAGGGTTAGGCTACTGAAAGAAAGATAGTTTTTTTTTCTGCTATTGGTCGCGAGGCTAGAGGTCGAACGAGGAGCCGATCCTCACTGCTGTGTGCACCCCTGAACCAATGGAACCGTCAGAGAGTAATTGGGTCCAGCCAGGAGCGTATAAATGCATACACACCCATAGGACATGGGAGCATCCATGCTGCAACTATGGCTTCATATGCCACTCTTGTAACAAGGTCGTGTGAGAGAAGCTGTGGGTTTCGTTTTTTGGCTACAGACCAGCTGATTCAAATTCGCTAAATTGTTATTTTACGAAAGCAAAGCTAAAAGGCATCAATTTTCTAGCACGCGTATGAACTGGCATTGAAACAGGAAGCGAGACATGCGATTTCTATCCAAGCCGGCCTTGGCTTGAAGTAGCGGTCTCCTTGCCCATTTCACGATCGTGGAATGCTGTTGCACGTGGAGTTGCAGAATACTATACATATAAAGAAAGGGGTGAAACCAGCCAAAATTGAATTGAATTTATTTCTTAAGAGCCGTGGCCTCATGTCGTACATTCTGATACAGTAATATTTAACAACAAACGACAAAATCAAAACTAAAGCAAAATCAACCAAAATTAACCATACAACCAATTTCTACTCAATCGAGGTGCCCAGATGCCCCCTTGAAACCAACACACCATGTGTGTCCATTTCGCACACTGCAAATCTCATCCACTGTACACTGCTCAAAATTGATTAGAATACTCCTACGTACACAAGAACTCCTGCCACACTGCTGTATTGAACACTGGAGTGGAGCGGCTAGTGTTTGTCGCTGCTAGATGACCACTTCACTGTGAACAAGAACTGTGTACAAGAACTGACTGTCCATAAGGACCGACAGTGTACAAGACGAATTTACCAACGTGAACAGGGTACCACTCTACTGCATCTCATAGCATCGCACAGTTCTTTAGAAGCTCCTCTCACTGCTTCCACAATTCCACGGTCCTACCAGGAACTAGGGCGGGCGAGAACAAATAAGGTATTTATCGCACTATGGATCTGTGCGGCTGGAGAGCGCAACAGAAAAAAAAATGTTCACAGGAGTACTCAACACCACACGTTGGACAGATCGCCGAATCAACCCAGCACAGGTGGGCATAGAGCAAAAATGACCGGTGCGAAGCTTAGATAACATTTTTTACAGCCCAAAACGGAATTTCATAAAGAACCACGGTCAGACGGAACCGGTGCTGGGCCTGATGAAGTCTGTGACCAGTGGGCATAGCCTGCTACTCCTCAGTGGTCTCTTCAACCGAGCCAACGAGACGAGGGTGACATGAGCCGAACCCACTAGGGTGGCATGCCTTGCAAGTCATCAGCTTGCTCATTGCCAGTCACATCAGCAAACGGTATGAACCAAGGAATCGTCCTGACCTAACCTAGCAATAGAGCACTGAACCAATCGCAATGCGAACAAGGAGTCTGTGAAGACAGTAAAGGACGGGAGCACCAAGTCCAGGGCAACATCCAATGCTACTGAAATGGTGCACAACTCGCAAACAGCACTCGAAGAGACAGCACTAGGCTCGCAGCTCAGAAACACTTTCAAAGCAGAAATCACAACACCCACGCCTCCTGCCCGTGCTACCCGATGGAAGGAGGCATGGCAGTAGATGTTGCAGTCAGTCAAATACGATCAAAAATCTTGGACAAGTCAGGACACCAGGTCTAAGGACTGAAAGGCCAGACGCACGACGTCCAAAGGCTGGAGCAGGGGCGCACCATAACCAGGAGCACCAAGGGCTCCATGAGCTATCGACCCCAAACAACAGTAGTCACTAACACTTCTGCTGATATTCCTAATGCATAGTGTGGCCAGGAGTTCCTCCGAGCGATAATGAAGTAGCGGCTCGCTACTCTCAGTCCAGAGTGCCTGGACTGGGGTCAAGACCAGGCAACTGGTGATGATACTAAGGCAGTCATTCACTGACACCTGCAGAGCTCTGATATGGCGTTTTACCGGGCACAGAAAAGGCAGGTAGTAGTCAATCAGAGAACAAATGAAGGCGCTATATACAGACATCCGGGACCCTCTCTTGACACAGTTCACCTGTGTAAGCCTCTTCAAAATCGAGGAGCGCATCGGAGCTTCTCTTTTAGCCCACTGACATGTGCATTCCACTCTAGACGCTCATCCAGAACCACTGCCAGGTATTTGACAGACGATTTTTTAGTGACAGTCACACCATCAACATCTATCGTCTAGGGAGCTCTGTGCCTAATCGATGATCTCACAAAGGCAACCAGATCAGTCTTGGCAGGGGCCAAAAACAACCCTCTCTTCTTAAGACATGAGGAGATCTGGGTGAGGGTCTCCTGGCCCTGCAAACTGCAGGGGTCGAAGTCACTGCCAGCGAACCACAGAGCAATGTCGTCCGCGTAACAGACTATGTTGGCAGACTCACCAATCTCCCAGAGATTGG
Source organism: Lithobius niger (assembly GCA_023313725.1). Classification (NCBI taxonomy): domain Eukaryota; kingdom Metazoa; phylum Arthropoda; class Chilopoda; order Lithobiomorpha; family Lithobiidae; genus Lithobius; species Lithobius niger. The sequence goes on along the minus strand of JAHWFP010093987.1, from coordinate 48,076 downwards.
TCCAGAGAAATTTGATTATACGAAGTTTACAAAGTTTACGAAGTTTATACGGAGATTTTTTACAAGATGCATTGGCAAGGCAGCTTCCTTTTTTTTTTTTTACTGTGAACGCGTCTTACGTCATTGACAGGATTAGTGTCATTCTTACTAATTTTTCCATCTCAACGGACTGTTGATTCTGCTGGACCAATTAGATGAATCGACACACAACACGATTGCTTATTATCAAACGTGAGCCAAACTGCTCCAAACGTTTAAATCATTTTAAAGTGTGTTAAGCTACCTAGATCAGACACTGCGACCGAAAATACGCAACGTTTGTTGCAGTGTGTCAATAGATTGAGAGCACCATCACAAGCGAGCATCGTAAAAGTACGTCATTGTTCTGGTTTCGAAGAAATGACGTCACCAACTGTATCTTCTAGGGTGATTTTGTAAGAAATACTCATTTTGTTTTAATAATGTGTATAACGTTCAGTAAAGATTGTGCGGTCAGATACTTTATAATTTGTATTACTTTTGTTAAAAACTACTACTAGTTGAAAGAAACCTTTTTGTTTACGCTTTTTCGAAGTTAACAAAAAAGCTTGTTTCAACTAACAGTAGTTTTTAACAAAATTAGTAAAAGTTATAAAGTGTCTAATCGCACAATGAATTTTACTGAATATTACAACACACATAATTAAAATAGCCATGTCACGTCGTTTAGTGTATCGCAAATCAGTGTATCTTGCGTTTTCACAAGGCCAGTCCTTAATGCTAATAGTGCTTTGTTTCACCTTTCGTAACATGGTTTTCTGGTAGCAAAAGATATAGGGCTACGGAGGTGTGACGTCAGCGCTTGGAATACGCTAGGCCTGTTTGGTCCCCTCGGTCCTCACCAGTTGATATTGATCTTGTGGAGTTACCAAAGACACTTCACTGAGTCGATTGAGGCAAAGCAGAATTCGCCATATTGTGTGACACTTGAAAAACTTGGCCTTGGCAGGCTGAACTTCCCAGTTTGAATGTGGCTCTTATCTTGGCCTACATGATACTTAACGAACAATTCTCTGTTTACAAGCATCTCTTCGAATTTACTCCTGTTACTTGATCACAAGGTTACTATTGCTAATAGATATTACCTGAACTGTGAGCAAAAGTTTGTACTGAGTATGTTCCAAGCATGGAATTCAATGAGCAAGGACACAGTTTCGACATCCCTGCGAACGTCTTGTAAACGAGTGTTAAAAAAGAATGACTTAACAGTATTTTCACGCCGGAGCTGAGTATCCGGCAATCATTAATTGACATTTATGCTGCTGGCCTTCTGCTTTCCCTTAATGAGACTGGATGTTAGCATGAGTAATAAAGTGTTCCCACGGAACTTTATATACTCATGTTCTTATTGACTCTTGGACCCTATCCTCACTCATGTCTTGTTTCTGTTTTGATTACATGCAGTGTATTTATTTTATGTATTTATTTTTCAAAAGTCATATCATAAACATCAAGCGAGTTAATGAAAGTAGAAGGTTGAGATTTCAGAGGCCGTCGCCAGATGAAGTATGAATTTAAATAATGAAGCAAGGTCCAAAGCCAGATGAGATAGAAGCTGCGTTCCTCAATTCTTGGCCACCGAAGAACATTTGCGATGAAGTTACCGAAAGTAAAGCTAGAAGTCATTAAATAACAAGCGGTTAATGGTGCCCCTCTAGGAAATACGCCCCTCTATTGTTTGCCATAGTTATTCACAACGAATTTCTTTTTCACTGTTGCATTTTATGTTTTTGATTTCCACGTTTGTGATGTTGTAGGTGTTATTGTAGGTTGAGTTAGGTTGCCTTGACCCGAATTCCACCGAGCAGGGTACCGAGTTTCATCAGGCTACGATTTTTCCTGAGTTTGTTCCTTGGGGGAACTACCGGCAACAATTAGTGGTAAATAGGACTGATAGATAGATCTGTATGAGGGAATGACAGAATAGGTTACAAAAAAGAAGATTGATAAGACAATACTTTACTTTACTAGAGGAAGTCCGTCCCCACGGCACGTCTCCCTTACCATCATAAAACTTTCTTCCCCCTTGCCTTCTTGTCTTTAGTCCTATTTTGTGCATGCTGGATGACAAACGCTGATTTTCGTTCGCTTCGCTCACTCAATCAGCGCATCTCCCTTACCACTGTAAACCTTTTCCCCTCTTGCCTTCAGTGTCAGCGTGGTGACAGGCACTGTGGAGAATTGCTCATTTCCAGGCTATGCTGACTTGTTGAAAGACCGCGATTTTAAAAAGTCCAAGAAAATAATCATGACAATACCCTTTATCCTAGCATTTGCATTGTTGTTGTTGTGCTCATCAAGCTTTTAATACTGGCGTTTGCTGATTTACATTGTTGCCTAATAGAAATGTTTAAAACAATGTAAAACAACGAAACTGCTCATTCGGGACCCCGGAGCTCCGGAATGGAACGACCAATCGAAATTCTGACTTAAGGTCCAAAACTACACCACGGTATAGCTGTCCAAAGACTCCATCCGCACCATCGCACACCAAATATTAACGGAGGAGATGCAGGAACAAAATTCGTGAAAGTTGGCCGCGATAGACGATTAATGTATACTAGCTGGACCCGTGCATGCTGCACGAAGATTGAATTTCCGGAACTTAGCTTCTCCCGGTGTTTTGTCGTGTTAGGAAAGTAACTGGCGGTATCCCCCCCCCCCCCCCCCCCGCCCGTATGCGTCTACCCGCCTCCGTGCCCCCAACAGTGACCCCCCACACCGAACTCCACCCCCTTGGCTGACTCTCCCAGTGTGGGGTCTGTATCTCTTCAGCATCTTAGGTGTCGGAACATTCCCACGGATGTTTTGGTGTAGCCCCGGAAAAGTCACAATGAAGTTTGATTGAAGTCTAAAAAAAAAAAACAATCACTGAGAAAGCCAGCATTCAGTAAGCAAGTAAGTCCGCTCATCAGCGAAAGTCAAACCGTCGACAATGGCACACTCCACAACAAAATGAGGTATATTGTCGTTATATAATTTGTTGCAATTATAATTGTTGTTTATTTACGGAGCAGTATTTGTTGCTGCTAGCTTTGAAAGAATTCAGCTCAGCTCAGAAAGCCTAAATCTACAACGCAAATAAGCTATTTTATCGTTAATAGCTGCCTATTTCGAGTCGCCTCGACTCGCCTCGAAATTAAGAAAGTAGCTTAGTTGGTTTAATAGTATACGGGTTTAGCTGAAACACGGTGTCTTTCAATTTACCCATCTACTATATTAATACCGTAAGCTCTCAAGGATCAGCAGCAGCAGCAGCCAATTAGGTGTTTATTGAGCGTATTAGGTCCTTACACCATCCGCTCACTCTAAAGCTAAACTTACACAACTTAAACCTACCAACCAGACAGCCATTAAACAACCGAGCATCACCCGAACAATCCCGGTCGCACCCTGGAAGCGAAGCGAGCAAGCAGTGAGGCGTTCATTCTTCGTGCACGTGGGATGTCTTTGCTACGGTGCATAACAAATCTTGGTGCACGTGTTATGTATTTCAAAATTTCATCTAAAACAGTTCATACTTGATGGGTTAAATAGCCCGTGCAATATATAGGCTACCGTGCTGCTGCTGATCCTTGAGAGCTTACGGTATTAATATAGTAGACTAGCGGAGTCGCTCGCTCCGCTCGCTCATTCCGCGTCGTCTCGCTCCCCTCCCCTCCCCCATCCCCGTCTCGCTGCCACCCCCCCCTCATTTAATTTGCCGTTCGATCGGTAGATGGCATCGTATGTTCGCGCTGCTGGCCGTTGCGTTCCGGGTGCAGCTACTATCTCAGCGGGGCTTGGCTGCTACTCTTATAATTTGCCGTTCCGTCGGAAGATGGCATCTTATGTCCTGCTGGCTGCAGATGGCTGCTGCCGGCTGCTGCAGATGGCCGCGTTGCGGGAGTTGTGTAATTATATATATAGATAGTTAGTAGACAGAGATGATGATGATGATGGTGGTGGTGATGATGATTGTGTTCTGTTTCTGTGCGGCCTGTAGCGTGGCTTGTTAGTCGACGAGTTCTGGTGGTTTTACCCTGAATGATGGGTCCACGTGCAGCAAAGTGATGTGGTTCCAAGCGGGGATGCGAGTTCCGTAGCTTTATATCTGCCAGCCTATGAAAAAACATGTTTAAACTGGCAATTGTTACAGCTAGAAGCGCTCACTTTCGTCACCATTGATCATTCTCTGCGCCAAGTTTATTGAACCTAACGGAACAGCTGTTTCCAAATGCATCATTGTATTCTAAACAACAGGAATCGGGGTCTACTCGGCGTTTGGATGGACTAGCCCCCTTAAAATTTAGGCTTAATTTAGGCTTACTGTTGAAAGCCACATTTACTTCTTTGTACCATCCTTCCGCCTTCGGAACAGATTGTTAAACTTTCTGCCGCAAGCGGTCACAAAATATAAAAGCAGAATTATGATGACCAGAACGCAAACACCGAGAGCTACAGCCAGAATGATTATCCACGTCTTGTTGTCAGATGTCTTCTCCGGTTCTATGTAATCTTCGGTTGTAACGTCCGGTTCGTCTTCGTCTTCCAAGAATCCAAATTCTGCAACATTTCAAACGAAAAATTTACTTTTAACCCTCGCAGAGTACTATAGAATTAGTTACGAGAATCCCACTAAGAACTCGTACGCCCTCATACGGTATAATTTATAATTTACCAGGTTTTTCTGAGATGCCTCGATGTGGGCAAACTGTTCATCAACAGTAAAGGATTCTCCAAGAAAGATACGATTTTTTGAATTACAGATTTTTTTGCATTGGTTTCGTCCTTTTTTCATTTTTTTTTTGCTTTCGTTCCACTTTCATTTTGCTTTCGTCCATTGTTGTATTCTGTAAAAATACAACAATAGACGAAAGCAAAATGAAAGTGGACGAAAGCAAAAAATAAAAGGACGAAACCAACGTAAGAAAGCTGTAACCCTAGCCTGCCTGTTTTGTTCTGGTCGAGCTGCAGATAGGCTGTTTATTGTGTGTCCCTAACGTTCCGTCCAGTGCGAAATAAATTGTTATGGACTGGAAATAGTTGTTTAATGACAGTGTAATCATGTAGGAAGGAAGTCAGCCCGTCAGGCTTAAGAGGTCAGTGTTCGAGCAGCCTGACCTCGCCATCAATGGCATTTTCGGGAAGAGTCCTGTAATGCCTTGTGCTCATGTCGATTTTGGCGTGAGAAAGATCCGATGAATTTCCTATTGGAATTACTAACAAATTGTTCCTCTCGCCTTCTGGCCGCCATGCTGGGCTTTGGCTGGGAGCGCGACAAACCCCCAAAGTTAAGAAGTCAGCTATGGCGAACCGATTATGAAATCCAAACTGACCTTGTTAGGTAGATTTCAAGGTCATCCTAGATGTAAAATTCTAAACTTTGCACGAAGGGATATAAAGTAAATTAGAAAGTTATCTACGAACATGAAACTAAGCCCTCGCAGGCAGCAGAATAGAAATAGCGCTACAAACAAAGGTGACGTGGTTAAGACCATGTGCAGTGCAGGGAAGCCATTCAATGGTCAGTGACGAGTATGTAGTGGTGATCATATCTTCCATTTATGTTTCATTTCTGAAATCAAGAACTGCATTTTATTTTACGATTTGAATATTAGGGGGTCATACTAATCCAACATGTTTCATATTGACCTATGTCCCTTGGATGGTTTCCCTGCGCACTGTATACATTGCTTTGTCAATATCGACTACGTTTACAATGAGATACCTGCTCGGCTTCCTGCGTGAGCTTAGTATCATGCCCTTTAACAACTTTCTAAGAGAAGCCGAAAAGTTTCCAAAAAGCGGCGGCTTTACGCAGTAGTGGTCTATTCCACCAAGAAAAGACCGCCAAGGCTAACCCATTAAGGAAACAGCTTGGTGCATTGCCTTCTTCTTTAATTCATTTTATTCAGTGTGCATTTCTAAGCCATTGAATCGTTAAGAACTATGGCAAGGGCCATTGCAAAAGACGTAGTATTAACGCAAAACAACGCTAAAGTGTAGTGAGCCCTGTAGTGAGTAAGGCTGCTGAAAATCGTTAAAATCAGTGAAACAAGAAACCCCATGCAACGTATTTCCACAAAGCACTATTGGTATTACAGTGCTACATTCGCGTATGAGAAGTTCTCAATCAAAATTATATTACATTTTATTTCCTTTTTCTATTATATTCGTGACCAATTCTGTTACCTGTAGTATATTATACTAGAAGCAGCCCGTCCTCCGGAGGGGTATAACAAACATGTGGGTTTTTTTCTGTCTGTCATGTGTAATGTCCATGCTTCTTCAGAGTAATGTGGCAAGGCACATTGTAAGATACACAGTATTAACGCAAAAAAAAAACCCCGCTAAAATGTAAAAAGCCTGTTGTAAAGTTGCTTAAAAAATTGTTAAAATCAGTGAAACAAGAAACCCCATGTAACGGATTTCCACAAAGTACTATTCGTATTACAGTGTTACATTCGCCAATGAAAAACTGTTCAACCCACCGTTTTATAGAATTCTTCGATGGTGCTGCTTCTCCGTATCCTATTCAGAACTTTCGCTGCACTTTAACACTTTATAGCCTAGCGTCCCTTTAAAAGGACGGCTACTGAACGGCAAAACACTAAGTCCCTACGCGCAACGCGAACTTTGTGAGGGGTACCGGGGACCCCAAGCAAAGCGAGCAGCAACAGCCCAGTGGTCAGCGTTCTCGTCTCCAACCCAAGTGAATGCCAGTTCGAATCCCGCGACTGACCCATCTGCAGTTTGACATGGACCTTAAAGGGTTAACACAGGATTTGAGGTTGCTAAACCATACCACGCACATCGCTTTCTGCTGTACAGACGCCATTTTCGAAAACGAACGTCACTCGAGGTGCACGCTGGTCAGAATGGTTCGAAGATGGAGCATCGTAAAACTATTTGAGTGCCTCTTTGAAGTGAAACAAACTGCATTTCGATTCCGTTTGTTGTGTTAAAATATTAACTTTTTAGAATGTAGTCATTGTATTGTGCTCACCCTGTATATCTCATCTAGATCGAGCGGTTTATTTTCATTCAAGTTGTGCCATTTTAGGGAAAAGACGTTACGTTCGTGAATCGTTGGGCTTTTACGGAAACACGAAGGTGCTTCTCCGTAGGTGCTTCATATTTAACTTCGTGATCGGTATGGAAATGATGTTTGCACGATGCTGAAGCAAACAATTTAGTATGGATGATGACACAAGACAGGGGCTGGTATCGGCACACTAAATAGATGAAAACACAAATTCCACGACCAGTCTTTTCAGATTGTACGTATAACATTCAACTCCTACCAGTTTAAACACTGACTGTTAAATACATCATAAATAAAATATTATGTAGAATCTGGTAAGCATCATTTTGCAGAAAGAAATAAAAAATTCTCACACTGAATACCACTCGTGCGTTAATGAAACCGTACATTTGTGCGTTTTAGCACTCAACTCCATTCCAGTAAATTTTCCTCGACCATCGCTAAGGGGAAATTAAACATGGAAGGGCATTTGCGGTAAAACTTACTGATTATCGATTCAATAAAAGAGTACGTGGTATTATAGCGGAAAAGCTTTGGAAGTGGTTGACAATGTTCTACCATGTATTTCCTAAAGACCAAAACTTGACATCACAAGGGAAAAAATGTTGACATGTAATTGTTAATAAATGGAAAGAATTGTTCCGGCAGACGAGTCACCACATCTACGAGCAAGGGAATTGAAAAAAAGTTATAAAAATTAACGAAAAAATATTTTGACTGCGTAAAATCGCATTGGCAGCGAATATCAAGAGGTTTTTGTTACACTTTTGGATTTTAACATAGGGCTTACACAGTGCTAACTAGGCTGAGACCATCAACAACACATTACGAGATTGATGAAACGAGATTGATGGTCCTAGGTCTTGTTTGGTCTCAACCGACTTTTACCTGTCCCAAATAAAAAAAAAAAAGTTTAATTATTATTATTATTATTTATATTTGTATATTGTGTAGCTAGGATTAATTAATGTATTTAGATTTAGTTGATTGTAAATTGTTTATTTTTATATAATTACAACTGTATAAATGCATGAAGACTTGTACTTTAATGTTGTACAATTGAATAAAGCTTATTATTATTATTGTTATTATTCATGCACTATACGTTCATCTCTGCTATCTGTAAACGACACTCCTACGTTGGAATCATCTTAACCCAACTCCAACTTATCATTTTTGTCATGACTAAATGTGTAACGCTACTATGAATTGATATGTACAAGTGGAAATTTCCGAAATTGCCCCTTCAACTAAAATGTAATGATTGTAAAACTTACCCGCAATACAGGTACCACCGTATGTACAATATCCTCGGCCCTCCATGCATCTTTCACCAACAGGCTTGTAAAAGGGAGTATTCGTCAGCGTCTTGAGTCCAAAATTATAGGCAGGTGAGCACAATGACGTCATGTTGCCACTCTGACAACACAATTGGCACATGTAGCGAAGTTCAGTGCAGTTGCATTCCGACATGCTCTTCTGGCCACACAAATAGTGTTTGCAGCTTCCAGCTGCATCGCACCGTCCTAATCCACCACGGCAGTCCGAACCCGCTGGACGATAAACAGCGTCTGGGCATTCGCTACTACTTCCGGAACACTTCGTCGGGTAAATGCAGTCGTTACCATAGTGGCAGTCCTGCAAAATTAGCATACCAAGAATTACGGCAGGCACATAATAATTTTTGCCCACCAAGAATTTCACGATAGCCAGAACTACCTGTGGCAGGATGCCTTGCCTTTGTTTCCCGCTGTGCTATTTTGTTGCTGTAATGTAGTTTCTTGTTTGATTATTTGTTGTTTTTATTGTTGTGAAATGTGTTTATACGTTGTTTGTTGTTACCCTTATAGGGTTGATTAGGGCAAGGTCTGTTGTAATTACATCCCGAACGCGTAGCAGGAGAGGTAAAGTTTAAAATTATGAGTTAGTTTTACTCTGGTTACAGACTGAGTGGGAAATTTTGTTTAGCCATATTATCCTCAAAAGCTAAAGTGCTGTTTTATTGGAGTATATCCTTATAACAAAAGGACTAAACAGTCTTTGTGTTTATTGCTATATATAATGTAATGCTATGTTTATTAGCTTACCGATCTATCAGATCATAAAAATATTTCTCCACAGGGAGCAGTCAACTTCACCGCGTTGGCGGCTTCCTCCGGTTTAGGCCTATGCACGTGACGCCCACTCATTGCTAAAATTGGTCGAGAGAGGCCGCTGTGTGTCTACACGTACTAAATTTGAATCGTTTGACAATAATTACCATGAGATCAAAATTCTAAAAGACTAATGCGGTGAACATTTTAATGATTTATGCTAATAACTCGTGGAAGAAAAATTATAAGATACTTGCCTAAAAAATTATGAAGTATACGAAAACCAGACCCGAGTTCTTGTGCAGGTATTTATACGAGTCAAAATCCACGGTCATTATCTAGTCGTCATCATCTGTTTTAAGCTTATATCGGCAAGTTCGGCATACATGATACACCGAAAATTCTTAAGTATAATCAAGTTGCGTTTACCTGAGTATCTCCCTTGGTTTTTTTCAGCCAATGGAAAAAGCATATTTTTTGGTGAATCAGCCCGCTTATTCTAATCAGCACTGTGAAGGATCTACCAAGAGGGTGCTTATCGGTAAGCTGCACTAGTGCAAACGCGATAATCAACTAGTTGGCACCACACAAAACCAGAATCACATACTTAAACGTGCTAAAAAAGGCTTAATTAATGGCTTAGTAAAGAATGAGAAGCTAAATTAAGTATGTGAAACAGTTTTTAGGTTAGATTGCATTTGTTTTGTTTTCGATGGGACGTCGATTGCTAGAACGACTTCTGCTTCTAACTGGTGCTAACTAATGAGGCCGTCATAGAGAAGAATTATTTTTTAACATGGTGATAGAATTGGTCGTTAGGCCCGATTAGTTTATTGCAGCTGTAGGTAACGCATTACACGGTAATAAATGTGTTTCACAGGCGCTATACAATGTACTTACACGTCCACAATGCATCTTCACTCCAGGCAATGTCACTCGAACTTATTTTAAGCGTTTTTAATAGCGAGGCCGTATTCGTTTCCATAGCAACCAAGACAGCGAGCAACAGACTGACTGGACTGGACGCTATTTAGACGGCGGGTTTCCGACAGTGCAGCGGCAAACAAATTTGGGATTAGATAAATACATAATAATAAATAACGAATATGGCTGTAAAAACGTATAGCTAATTTAATTGCTACGTAAACATTTAGGATAATTTTTCTAATGCGTAAATTAAAGCTTTTCAGTGGCATTCTGTGATCGTTTCTACGGAGATGCAACCTGCTAACGTCTGCATACTGAAGCGTATTAACAAAAAACGAAACTGAAACTCCGAAAGTGACGGAGAGGCTATTTCAAGTAATCCTCGACAACTAATAGACTCGCTAAAAATTAATAAAAGTACACCAACATTAATAAAAAATGTAGAAATCCTTAAATTCCCCCATAAATGTTTGTAATTGATTTATTAATAAACTGGTAAAGTAATTCTCGCGGGATACACTGATTAAATACCCCTCCTGCAGCGTGTAGTTATCGATCTTTTTGGTGCACTCAAGTGTTTGTTTCCTTAAACTCGTTCGTGCTTGAGTTTGGCAATAAGCTCCCTCCTCACTTCATGACTCGGGATCTTAATAATTAACCAACACAAGCACTCACACGAGTTTAATAGGAGCAAAAACTTTCGTGCTCCAAAAAATTACCGATGACTATCCTTGCACTCGGGATATTACCTAGCAGAATTTCCCTGACAGAAATTTGCTTTCTTGGTCGTGTACTAAATTTATCCAATCACAACCGACTTACCGTGACAATTTTTGTTTTTTTTCCCGCAAAACGACCACCATGCTTGTCTTAAACTGGAAAGACCCAGTTTACACTGAAAAGACCACAGCGTACCTTCTGCTTCAATAATTATACAGATCAAAGCTTTTCTGAATGGTCGCTGACAAAATTGGTGGAACGATAGTATATCGAAAGGTTGGTCACTCCCAAGCTCATTATGTGACGTCACAGGAGGCAAGCACATTGGATCATTTCTGGTTTCACTTGTGCGCATGTGTATGAGCTGTTGAGCTGTATTGTGACATCAACGGAGGCAGCAATATATCAGCACCTAACGAGAAAGCAATATGCAAAAAGCTCGGAATATCCCCCCCCCCCCCCTGGTCGCTGTATAATACAGTATATCTCACTTAGAGAACGCTGTTTGTTTTATGCCCTTATTAGGGACATGATGTAACCTTCGTTAATCGTCGGGCTTTTACGGAAACACGAAGCTGCTTCTCAGCTGGATTCTGGAAGTTATGCTTGTATTAGGGCAATGACGTTACTTTCATGAATCGTCAGGTTTTTACGGAAACACGAAGGTACTTGTCGGTTAGGATATGTTTAATTTGGTGTATCAGCAACATAAAAATTAAGTTAGACCTAAAACGAAATACCAATGCCGAAGCGAATGAAATTGGTTGATGAAATGCGATGGAGGATAGTATCGCTATACTAAATCTATATAACTAAGATCATAATATTTGTTTGTTTGTTTGTGTATGGGTGTGTCCGCAATGATATTGACGTCCGCAGTTGGAATCTCGATAATCCTTAGTCATCCTTATAATCTCGATAATCCTTATATTGTTTGTTTGTATATCTGTCAAACAGAATTGTCTATGGTATAAGTAATAATCGAACTGTGTTTTCAACAAAGCGGCACAGTACTGATGACGTCATGGTTTTTCCAGTCACACTTTTTTTTCTCGCAAACGAGCTCTAGGCATCTATGTCTCTCAACCCTGAATCTAACTAAATCCTATGAAAGCTTGGGCGACTGCTAACGTGAAATCACAGGATTTTCATGCCACGGGAAATCACAACAATGCTTTATTCAACCGGCCATGGGGGCTTGTCCTAGTAAGAGTTAAACATCGTAAACCATATATGAAACATAAACATTATACATAAAACTAAACACTGTAAATCAAAATTACTTCGTAGATCGAAATCGAAATAGTAAATCGAAATCGAAACCGTAAAAACGAAATTCCTTCAGAGAATCGTTTTGTGGAAAGACAGCAAAAATTTTCAAACCGAATCCCACTCGTGCTTCTATGAAATTTTAGCACTCAACGTCTTTCCAACAAATTTCCCACGACCTTCGGTCTCGGAAAATCTGACAAGGAGTTTCCTACTAAAATACACAAATTATCGATTTGATAGAAGTACTCGTGTTATAGCTGATAACACTTCAGTAGCTTTTGAAAGCTACTATGGTGTTATCATACGTAATATCCCAAGAGCTAAGGAAATTATCGATAATTTTTTTCAACTCGAGTGTTTTGGCCCCTATAAACTCACGAGTGCTATTTAGGCTGACATTAATTATCTGCCAATAAATAGCACGAGTAAGTTTAATGGGCCAAAACACGAGTGTTGAAAAAAATTGCTAATTTCCACTAGCTCGCGGGCGTATTTAGTTAGAGAATTTCACGTCATATTTCAGTATTCAGCACTCTAAATTTCGTATGCAACATTAAAATTTTTTATAAAAGTCGCACTGCCGTCCAAATATATGGGTATGTTCCTCGGCGTTTGCTAGACTGGCGATAGTAAACCGTTGCTTCACGTCCGGACATGTGCAAACTAAAGTTTGGGCATTTAAGACCTTTGTACGCCCTTTGCTTGAGTATGCCACCCCGGTGTGGTCCCCATATTTGGCCAAGGATATTGACTTGGTCGAGTCCGTTCAGAGGAGATTTACTAAGGGCCTCCCCGGACTTTGCAACGTAAACCATATCGAACGTCTCTCAAGAGCTGGACTTGAACTTTTGGAATTGCGACGTTTAAGATTTGATCTTATTTTGACATATAAGATATTGCGAAACTTAATCTCGATTGACCTTCCCTTTTACGACTTGGCCCCGCGAACCTACTGCACTCGTGGTCATCCCTGGAAACTGGCAACTAGGGGATCCAGACTGAATTGTCGCAAATTTTTTTTCTCAGTGCGGGTGGTTCCCGTCTGGAATGCACTTCGTTCCAAGACTGTCTGTATGGATTCGGTGATTGGTTTTCGTAGGGAACTGTTGACTGAGAATTTGTCTGCCTTCCTGAAGAGAGATTCTTGATCTCCCTCCTCAACCCCCTCCCCCCATTACTTTGGCCCGGTGTCAGCGGCTCACAACCCTCCTGTGGTGCAACATTGTCCTTTTTACTTCTACTATTATATTTTTTATGATTGACAATTGGTTTTGGCCAAGCTTTAAACTAGGATAAAAAAAAAATTATTATTTTTTTTATTTTTTAAGTGACATTGATATTGGAACCCGGCTTCCCCAACCCCCTCCATTTGTCACTCACGTTTGGCGATGCCATCGGGGACCATTGTGTCCCTGGCAGGTCTAACCAAGGTGGTAAGTCATTCGTGACCCTAGCCCATTTCCATCAACCATCTTTTGCAGCCGAGCCAGCATTTTCATCGTATACTTTTAAACTATTACCTTTTGTAAATTTTTTTAATTTTTAAACCCTAACGTCGGATGGCAGTTAGCGACCACCAGGTCCTTGCCAGTCCGGTTGCGTTTGCAACAAACTTTTATTATTATTATTATTATATCGGCGCGCCGATTGGCACTACTGCCGCCAGGAATAAAATTGATATTCGCCGCCGCTGAAGAATTTTTCATTGGCGCACATCTCCAAACTTTTTACTTTAAACAATTCCGTAATAATAAATTAATAAATGCAGTACATAATTTTATTTTTTTTCTAAAATTGCTAGAGTAAATAAAAACAAACAAAACAATCAAATACGGGCTGTAGTGGAGCGTAATACAGTTGCTAGGTTACGTTGACGTTAGGCCTAACGACACAGGCGGATTAACGTGTTTCGCCACCGGCTTCTACGTGTGATTGCAGGCGTTGCTAGGTTACGGAAATGAACGACACAGTGCGTATTTCGAAAGAAAGGCCTTCCGGACTGTTACTGGTAGGAAAATACATACTTTTATTTGAAATGAATTCAACAAACGTATCGTAACGTGTCAACTGTGGAACGTTTGAAGCGAGTGACCTGCCAAAAGCGTATCAACTTCAGAAAGCGCTCGCCATGTTTTGCACGGTTTAGCATTACGCTGCGTCGACCAATGAAAGCTGCAGGATATTGCCTAACTGGTTTAGCTTTAAATTTAGCCAATGAACATCGACTTACAGTGATAATCACGCAGTAGCTTTTGAAAGCTACTGCGTGATTATCACTGTAAGTCGGTTGTGATTGGGCGAATTTAGTACACGACAAAGTGAGCAAATTTCTGTCAGAGAAATTCTCACTACAAGTCGCTGTTCGTTAGCTAAATTTAAACTAACTCAGTAAGGGAATTTCCTGAAGCTTCCATTCGTCGACGAACAGCAATATAAAAATGAACAGCACTATCCAGCGTTGATACGCTTCAAGGCGTTATTCGCTTCAAACGTTACAGTGTCGACATGTTATGCTACGTTTGTTGCATTCATTTAAAATAAAAGTATGTATTTTTCTACCAAAAACAATCCGGAAGGCCTTTCTTTCGAAGTACGCACTGTGTCGATCGTTTGTGTAACCTAGCAACGCCTGCAGTCACACGTAGAAGCCGCTGACGATGGTGAGGCTGGGCTGCGTCGTAAGGGCCAAGATCGAGTGGAACGGTAGCCTACAGGAAGGTTGGTCCTTTCTCAGCTCATTAAGTCGTTTTAAAGTCGGTTTGGTTTGGCTTGCGCGCGTGTGCGTAAGCTGTCGGGCTGCAGTGTGACGTCGGTGGCACCAGGAAAATCAACAGCCAATAGAAAAGCAGTATGCAGGAAGCTCGGAAGAGATTCCCCCCCCCCCCCCCCTCCTGTTAGGCCTAACGTATCATGGCAAAAATTTGCAGCAATTTGTAATTTATTTACGCTCCACTGTTTAGTACGTATTTAATTTTCTTTTATTTACTCTTGCAAAGTCAAAATATGTACTACATTTACTAATTTATTATTACGGTATTGTTTAAAGTAAAAATGTTTGGAGGTATGTACCAATGAGACATCTTTCTGCGGCGGCGAATATCAATTTTATTCCCGGCGGCCGTGGTCCAAATCGGCGTGCCGATATTTGGAGGGCAGCAGCGACATTCATATTTTTTAAAAATTCTGCATATACGTAATTTAAAGTGATGAATAATAAAAAATGACGAGAAATTTACTAACTAAATACCACGCGAGCTATTGGTAATTATCATTTTTTTTTCAACACTCATGGTTCGGCCCATTAAACTCACTCGTGCTATTTATTGGCAAATAATTTCACGAGTGCAAAGTAGTTATCGATAATTTCCTTAGCTCTTAGGATACTACGTAGAGTGTATACTGCTTGCTACCATGGTAGAAGATATAAGAGCCGGGATATAATCACCTAATTATAAACCCGATTATAGTTGGATGATTATACCCCGGGAGTATTCCGTTGTATGCATGTACAACTTGCCGAGCTAAGCTTAAAAATGATGGCACTTGCAAGGTAATGACCACAGTTTTTGACTTGAGAATATACCAGCAGGAAAACTACGTATTCATTGCGGTTTTCGTATTTTAACATCACACTTTAAAACTTGATTTTTACCCCATTACTATTTTAGATTTTAGATTTCATGGTAATTATTAGCGAACGATTTTTTTAGAGAAGGCATTATCCGTAGCCTGATCTTGATTTTTCATATGTATATATATGATTGAAGTCCTCTCTCCAACAAAACTAAAACTATTAATTTCTCCGTTTTTATTCAATATATTTCGACCAAACTTGGCCAAATAGTAGATAGCAAACTTTATACCAACATTTATGCAATTCCGTGCAAGAGTAAACTAGGAAGCCACACGTAAATTTGAAAACTGTTCACTTGTTGTGGTTGTGGTTGTTGTTGTTATTATTGTTGTTGTTCTTGGCTGACACGGTTTCAGTAAAAACTACTGCACCTATCTAAAATCTGAAACATGATCTGAGCCAGAAATTTCCGTGGGCTTCAACCTTACAGGGACCACTTTTTCAATTGGTCGATCCATTCCGAAGTTACGGGACCCTAAACGATCATTTTGATGTTTTACATTGTTTTAACCATTGTATTTACGGAACAATGCTACTCAGCAAACTCCAGATCCATTCTTCGTGCATGCAGCAATCGACTGCATGCATAAACCTTTATAGCGCGACCCCATAGCCGTAAAAAAGGTACACGGATTACAAACAAAAACGTCAAGTGTGCCGTAAAAAAA
>JAHWFP010093987.1:18185-31296 GCA_023313725.1 Lithobius niger | reverse complement strand
CATATAACCCCTTTTTTTACGGCACACTTGACGTTTTTGTTTGTAATATTTCTTTTTGGGTGACTGATGCACACTTTAGTGTTAAGTTTTTCTACTTGATTTGAACCTTAAGCTGACGATTTCCAGGTTTTTTGCAACAACAATATATTCTAAGAGTATTATACTGAAACAATACGCGTGTAACACTTAATCATGTTATAATTTACCGTAGGCTGACAATCCCAGTTTTGGCTACAACAATAATTTAGCACGTGTTTCTAGATGTAACCCTCTTTAGCAAATAGTAGACTTCCCCCATAAAATCATTTACCAGTGTGCAAAAATTTAGACTTGCAAAATTTTCCTATAGCGATCTCTACACTGAGCTGTGGTTGTACTGGATGGAAATTAACAATGGAGCTGTGACCTTAGCTGGTAGCCATACATCACTAATGTTGACGGAAGTTTTCCCCATAAAGGACACGTTCCCACACTTCATTGTTGACTTTTTCTTTATTACTCGATGCTTTGCACCCGATTCCAACGATCTGCAAAGATTTCTACGACGTGGAGAATTTTGCCCAATATTCTGCAATCAGCCGAACTCTAGTTACAGTTAAACGATTGAGTCTGCTGGTGAGCCAATGTCAATTTATTTGCAGAGAGCCGTACGCCCTAATACAAAAACAATGTGCTCAACAACTACGCTTACACTGAATTAAACATGCGACAATTAAACATATAATGAACTATTGTTGGATGAATCTCATCACCTTGATGGCGACACATTAGCGTAAGCCTAAAGAAATGTTTAATTGAAGTTTTAATAACATTCGCCAGCATATGTCTATAGGTCTGTATTACTGGACATGCCGGAAATACCTTTACGCTTTAGTATCAATGTAAGCGACAATGACATGAAAACTATAAAGAAAAAAAAAACATACGTACTTTATCCTGACTTTCAGGAGTAATCAAACAATTCGTTGTACAGCAAGAACTTTTTCGGGGGGAACATAATCGTCCTTCACTCTTGCGCAAATTGCACGGAATGTCACCTGCAACACCGCCTTCTTTCGGGGTGCAACAATGATCAATGTCATCGCACTGGTCCTTGTCCCCACAATCGCATTGTTCATCACCTTCGACAATAGCTGGAGAAATACGAGCAAATGTAAGTCTTGGTTGATTGAATTTTATTTGAGTCTTCAGCGACCCACAAGTCATACTCAGTACAAACTTAAACCTAAAACCTAACCTATAATAATAATAATAATAATAATGATTTGTTGCGATAGCAACGGGTCTGGCGAGGACTGGGGAGTCACTAACAGCCAGCCACAATTACATGTAAATACAATGTACATAAAACGGCCAAGGAATGATGATGGTAAGAGGTTTGGGGACACGAATGCCTTACCACCAAGGTTAGACCTGCCAGGGACTCAAAGGCCCCCGATGGCATCGCCAAACGTGCAGGACATGGGAAGGGTGTGAAAAATGTTAAAAGGCCCAAAGTGATGCTGTACAATTAAAAAGTATAAGCAGTGCTAAAAACTTGTATGCTACGGTGAATACTAAAAACTAAAGCACCCAGATAGTGGGATTTGTCATTACTTAAAAATGGCACACAAAAAGGCGATAGGAATCTCGAATATGAAGCCTGCAATAGCAGTATCATGGCAAAGCCTTATATAATGGCAAAGCTTTATATAAGACGAAAGTTCCAAACATTCTTTTTTCCAATGAAGCTAATATGAGTCGTAAACGGAATCCTTTTTTTTTTTACAGTTTCCTGTCTTCTTGTAGTGGTTAAATGCGATGATCCAATGTTGTTATTTCATTGAGTTACGTCAAAAAAGGGTATTGGCTATAAGGAAGTAACGTTGATTTAATTTTCCCTATTTAGATTCCAAATTTACTATGGTTAGTTTTAGATCGATAAATTTGGAAAAGTGTAATTTATTCCATAATAATTGGTAGACTTTCGGTAAATTCGAGCGCAATAATACTTTTGTCGGATTCAATTGTAGCAAATTTCATTCCAATCGGACCTTTCATGTGGGCTCCACCCAAACTACAGAAGTTAAACCGACCAACAACATTTTTCAATTTGGTGTACGTTATAGGCTATACGCTACTCTCGTTTCGCTCGCTCTGCTCCGTCAGTTATTATTATTTTAAACAAAAAAAAATATTATTATTATTATTATTTCGACTCTGGTCATCAAAAACTCACAACTTAGCACACAAGACAATAAAAAGTAACGCGACGAGGGGGCTCCACTTACTATTTCCACAGTAAGGCTGCCGGAATGTCATGCAAAACCCTTTCAAACCGATCACCTGCTTCATTTGCAAGAGACTGCAGTGGGAAAACTCGTCATTGTTCTTCTCATTCCAAGCCAGAGAAACCGGAGACATGATGTATTTACCGCCCTTGGAAGTTGGTGGCGAGCAGTCTTCATTAGTGAGGTCGTCATGAAGAGCGCCGTAGGCATGTCCTAGTTCATGAGCCAAATGCATGCCATTGACACGTCGAGGTAAGATAACCCCGTTAGTGTCTATAATGGTAATTACTATAGTATTGTAACTTTTTAGGTAGGGTGTCTTTTGGGTTCTCCGGCGTTTCTGGCAGAGTCCTCCTGGGTGTCTCGCATCGGTCGATGCAGTATACGAGTACCCCATAATGCCACTATGAAATATGCGATACGTAAAGGCAACAGCTAAACAGTACTCATCGTAATTGTTATTGGCAAATGCACTGAGGAACTGATCAATGGTCAGATCGAGACGTTCCATCTGGTAGTTTTTCGCGTCCTCCGAATAAACAATCTCGACGTTCATGATCTGGAAATCGAAGCCGTCAGACATTCCATCAAGGTTGAAATCAATTTTCTGGAAGACGGTGCTGGCTTCCTTCACGATGTAGGCCATATCAAGAATCGTTCTCTCCGTCGTGTGATCGGTGGCGAATTGGAAGAAGGTGTGATCTGCGAGCAATGTCAACATGCAGATGTTGTTGCCGAGCATGGTGCTGTCCGTGCCTCCCGTCGGGGTGTCTCTTTTAGCAAACATGCGATGTATCCAGCGTTTGTTCTCTTTCCTTTTGCTACCAGACGTAGCACCCAAACGTCTCCGCAAGCACTCTGGTCTGGTGAAGTTGCTTCCAATTCGATCACATCCCATCACATTTGTAGCATTAATATCAGAGCTTCGGAAAATAATGGATTTAAATTCGGGGGTTACGTTGAAATGTCTCGACGTTGGTTCGATGTAGTAGGTTTCCCGACTAGTAAAAATTATTCCCTCGAAGTTGCCACCCGCGAACCTGCCGAACACAGTGGACTGATCGTCGCTCCCAAGACGACCCTTGACGAAGTGTCTCGAGAATTCTTTGACGGGTTGCCGAGTGACATTTTCAGCACCCCAGTGTATCGTCACTTGGGCATCGGGTACAAATATGTCTGCTTTAAATTCCAACTCTAAATTGAACTCACGCTGAAAGGCATAAAAGGACATCATCTGATGCTGCGAAGCACCGGATTCAACTTGAGGAACGGATAGTACAACATAGTTATTCACGGGTTCGTAGTAATCCAAAAAGGGAAGAGGTACTAAGTCGATTCTTTCACTAAACAACGAAGTCGGCATCGTCATGAAGAGCAGACTAAACGTCAAAACGATAAAAACTGCAGACATTGCCGATGCACTACTGCAATAAATACACTGTTACAGCTAACTTGTTACAGTTTAAACGCCAGCATCGTGTTGATAACCATACACTGCAGGCGTCAAACCTTTAGTGTTTATCTATTTAGTTTAGGCTGTAAGTGATGTTCAAATTCGGAAGCCCACTACCATCAAACTAATACTGATTGATAAAAGATGGGGCCCACCAGGTAAGGCTATGCGTCCCTGCCTACAACTGAAATACTTTTAAGTTAAGCAAAAAACCTAGACCAGTGGAAACACGGGCGAAAAACACTTAACAGATAACAATGATAGGACAGCAATCATACCACGAAATCACAGAGTATAACCTGAGAAATATTTTTTCGCTCTAAGCTTATAAGCAACCAGTTTATGATTTAGTTTGCACTTCCCGATACTGTCTATATTAGAAAACAAAAACGAACTCGTTTGATGTTTAAGGTAAGGTTTAACTGATCCGAAATCAAAACAGGGAAGGAACACAAATAAACTTTCCTGTAAGGTTTCAAATACTGCAATGTTGCTGTACTGTTAAGCCCACGTGAAACCTTACTGCTGCATCTAAATGTTTTTTACCATTTTTACTTTTGCACACCATTAATCAGCTAATGATTGGTGCATTCTACTTGGCTAAACGACATCGCTGGAAAATGATTGAAAACTAATCGTCTTAGTGTGCTAAGCAAGTTTCTACAGTCCTTGAACAACCGGAAATGTCCTGGCCGTAATGAAATTCCAAGCTGAAAAAGTGCTTGAAAACCTTGAAAAATTATGTATGTATCATAAGTAGGGTGATGAGCGGAAAGCAGACGACCTGACAGAAGAACACTGAAAAACTTTGCCCAGAAAGTAGTCGAATCTATAACTTCGACCTTAGGTAACCTTACATTATTCTTTCTTTATTTTGGCATGAAAAGTTTTGAAAGTTGGGCTCTGGTTTTAATTGTACTTACATGCATAATGATTGGGGACAGTAGTAAGAATAATGACCGGAAATAAAGAAAGGCCAGACCTTTAGCCCGCCGGCTTTGTCATTTTTTTTCTGGTTGAGGCAGAAAGTCAATAGCGTTTTCATTATCTATCCGAGTTTCACTAATCTTTTTATTTTGATCGTCCACGGCGACAGAACAAAGGCAAGCGGTTAATGCCCCATTCAGCGTGGTTTCGCTTGTGAGTTTAATAGTACAATGAACAGTTTTTATTATGAAGCACGTATTTAAGTATGACTTAGGATGCTATTTACGTTTGTGTGTATTTAGGTGCAGCCAGACTATCGTTGGAATGATAGGAACCTTAGCCACTATTGTAAACAGTGATTGTCAAAAATCGTGCAGGAACCGACATTTTGGTTTCAGCTAAGTAAAAGGGAGATGGTCCATTAACGTATATAATAATGAAGGTGAGAGGTTTACTGTTTCTTTTGATAATATGGCCAAAATTTATCGCCAAATGAGCCACGATTTGTGTTATTTTACCATGCATGCAATAATTGTTGGTACAAGAAAGGTTTTATAAATAACCAATGCTTGTATTAGTGCTATTGAGGCTTTTCAATATAAATAGTTGAATCTTGGCGGGCAGCACAGTCGTGTATCTTAAAATAAGAAACGAAGCCCATAAGGGTGAAAGAACCCGCCGAGCTTAACCAATCGAAGTAGTGATATCAAAGTAAAAAAGGCTGCCACCAAGTTTTCTGCATGGCGTACCAAGCCTTACCCACGAACGGACCAAAAATTGTACACCGTGGAAATACAGTGATATCACCCCTATAATAAATAACCACCACACTAACCGCGCCGGCCCCCCCCCGAGTATTAGTTCAAAGGTTAAATGAAAAACTTGTGTAATAGACAGAGTGCGTTTCAAGGAAAAGAGTAACAGCATCGAGTTGAAATGGGCTGTCACTAACGCCGTCGCCTGACAGAAAGTGGCAACAGTACAAATCAACTGCGTATATTTAACAGCGGTTTCGACGGCCATATTGTACAACCTAGTCGCGTGCATTAGGTGGCGGAGGGCGGCCTGCACCCTGTTTTAAAAGGGGGAGCCACTATCAGCATCAGCATCGCTTATTTGTCTCAAAATTAAAGGTCCGGCTGGCGCCTAAGACGATATATGGTAAACTGCGTAGCCTAGTATCCAATGCCCGGGAAAACGACGATTTTACTACAATAGACGCGTACCCACGTAATTCAGCAACAATGGCGGGGAAAAACCAGCTTAACAAACTATTGTTACGTGTACTATAGAAGCAATAATAGTATGCAACGTGTAATTCACACTGTTATATTATTTTGTGTGGGGGCAATATGGCACAGCCACTAGGGCATGCCTTCCCGTAACATCGGAAGATTATTAATTGAACTTTGGGCCCTACTATTCGTCGTTTTCAACGAATGTCATTTGCCTGTTTCGCATGTGTTTGGCAGTCGTCACTCACTGAAATCCTTCGTTTCGTATTACGAACCCATAGTGAATGCCGTGTTTTCTCAGCCTCATGTCGGCAAAGGCAGCGAAAAGGTCTTGTTTTATCATTTCCGCGCCTTTGGACGCAATTTTGAACTTCAGCTAACGATCGGTTCGAGCATCTTGTCCCCTTTAGCGGTTATCGAGATACACGAGGAAGACAACACTACCAAATACGAATCTGCGTCTGAAATACGTGAATTTCTCGTCGAGGGTCGACTCCTTGGAGATCCCATATCTTTCGTGCACGGAGACGTCTATCATGACGTCTTCAGTGGGATTATCACGGTGCCCGATGAACAGTTCTTTGTGGAACCGGCCGCTAAATACTTTACAGAAAACTTACGTTTCAAAAGTGTTATCTACAGACGTTCTGATGTAACGGTTGGCCTCCAAAACATTTCTTATTCCGGAGATGTTCCCATCTATCGTGACGCTCCAGTAGCCGTCCAGGAAATGCACCACGGCAATGCTTGGAGAAAATACGAACGTTCCAATAGGACTCGGCGCCGGACTTGGCACCTGAATCAGTGCAGTTTAATACTTGTCGCAGATCATACTTTTTTTCAAAATGCGGCTGGAGGCAACTTGGGCACTGCCGTGTCGGACATGGCGAATATGATTCAAGAAGCTTGCAGGATATATGTCGAAACAGATTTTGATGAAGATGCTGTGGAGGACGAAATTTGTTTTAGCGTAAGTCCGTTATGTTACGATTTTAGTAAAAAGCTGTTCTATCCCAAGTAATATCCCAAATTTTATTGCTTAACACGCCCGTTGTTTGGATGATGTGTATTAGACAAGTTAGGTTACGTTAGATCAGGTTAGGTTAAACAGCCGAATTTTGCTCTATAAAGTGCGAGAAATAAGAGAAAAAAATGTATAATAAACAGAGCTGGTAAAAAATCACAAGTACCTCAAACGTAAACTTGTGTTCTCTTGGCTTGTAGTCCAGGGTGCTATCTACTGAGCTGTGCCTTGCTCGTGTTGTGGTATAGGAACCTATCTACTGAGCTGTGCCTTGCTCGTTGTGGTATAGGAACCTATCTACTGAGCTGTGCCTTGCTCGTTGTGGTAGAGAAACCTATCTACTGAACTGTGCCTTGCTCGTTGTGGTATAGGAACCTATCTACTGAGCTGTGCCTTGCTCATTGTGGTATAGGAACCTATCTACTGAGCTGTGCCTTGCTCGTTGTGGTATAGGAACCTATCTACTGAGCTGTGCCTTGCTCGTTGTGTATAGGAACCTTTACAAATGGTCGTTCCAAGGGAAGGGACGAGGGGCCTCAGCCACTTCCAGGCAATTTTAACTAATTGGTAAATAAATTTTTTTTCACTATAGCCTTGAGGCTATAAGCCCGGAAATCGTAATAAAATGCTTTTAGAACCTCGGTGTCTGGTTTCAGGACGACTTCAAATTTACTATATATTGTGACCACTTCGCCGCAATGGCCAATCGCAGGGCTGCAGTTGTTCAACGCTGCTTTAACTCGGAGAACTCTGAAACCAAACTTAGGGCCTTTGAAGTCGTTATGTTCGTCCCGTTCTGGAGTTTGCAAGTCAGATCTGGTCACCAAGACTTATGAAAGACATTGACAAAATTGAAGCGGTCCAGAGGAGATAGACAAAAAAAATTTCCAGGACTAGTTGCGAAACCTTATTGCGAGTGACTGAAAATACTCAAACTCAACACCTAAGCATGTAGACGGTGTCTGGGGGTTGATCTCATCCTCACTGTTTACTCCCAGTCGATTTACCGCTCTTTGATTTTAGTACTGAGACTAGAACCCGGGTAAATCACCTTAGGCTAGTAAATCCCAGGTATAACCTGAATTGCAGTAAAGTATTTTTTGGGTCTGAGAGTGGTTCCTGTTTTGAAGTCACTCTCTAATGACATTGTTGTGGCACCGTCGTTACATATCTTCCACAAAAAAACTGAATACGTCTAATTTAAGGGCACACTTATTGTGCCCTGAAAACTGCCCTTGAGGCCAGACCTCCCCCAATTTTTCTTCATTCCATTTTTTATTTTTTAATCCCCATTTCTTCCCTCAAGAGGCCTTGATATTCTTTTTTAATTTTGATGTTCATTTGCTAATGCGAATTTGTTTGCTTCTAAAAATTTTAAGTTTTTTTTTTTAATGACATGCTGTTAGTGGTCCACCCTCACCTATGCATGTTCACTTTGCTCGTCTAAATGGAGCAAAGAAAGTCATTTCATTATTATTATTATTGTTGTTATTATTATTATTAGCACAATCAAAGAAAGACTTACGTTTTTAGGCGAATTATTCAGAAGAAACAATAAACAACCCAACTATGCAAAAACGGTGATTGCACAAAAGAAAATTTGTTAGGAAGTACGGCTAAGTTTTCCCCTTCAGTCATTTAACGTTTAAAAAAAATATATTTGAAGATATTAAACGTTTAAATTATCATTCGGTTCAATTTCCTTGTCGATGATATCATTGCTACACAAACGGTCCAAACTCTTGTTGTATGCAGATTACGGAATTGCTTACATTTTTTTTTTGTTTAACCTAAAACCGGCCAGATAATCAGAATTCATAGCGTTGCCTATGCCTTAGAAGTTACACGGAAATTTCGTCAGTTATCAGATTCTGAAAATTCTGAGTGCAAATTCCGAAACTTCAAGGAAATCTGGTAGACACTGAAGACCGGTTGACACTTCTTTTTTAAAAAACTACTTCCAAATTGTTACTGTGCTTCGTATCTTTGCTCTATACAGCTAAGTCACTTGAACATTCTAGCGAAACTGCAGTTGGAAAGTGTAACATTTTACGAAAAAAAAAATTTGAATCCTCTTTCATTGTGTGCAGTAGTGAAAGCGCAATGTTCTAAAACGTACCTGGTGATTAAGCGTTGAAATGATAGTATGACCTTTTTCCACACAATACTATTTAAATCTGCGGACGGCAACTGCTACCCGGTTTCCCGGATCGAATCCCCGGCTTGGCACCTCCCTTTACCAGATATATCTTCTTCTCTAAAAGTCTGGTAATGTTCAAAATTGAGCCGGTTCAGCCATACAAGCATTAAGTTGCTTCGGCTGACTTAAGGCTCAAAGAAATTAATTAAAAAAAAAAAAACTACTAATAATAATATAAGTTTGTTGCAACCGCAACCGGAATGGCAAGAACCTGGTGGCCTCTAACTGCTAGCCGACGTTAAAACTAAAAATTACAAAAGTTTAAAAGTTTAAAATGAAGTCAATGGCTCGTCTGCAGAGGAAGGTTTGATGGAAATTTGTTGGGGTCACGAATGCCTTACCACCAAGGTTAGACCTACCAGGGACACAATGGTTCCCGATGGCATCACCAAACGTGAGGGACAAGTGCGGGGAAATGCCAGGGGAAATGCTAATGGTAAGACGGTAACGAATGGATAAAGCAAAAGTAACTCTCTAAACCTGAAGTCGTCGTCACGCGCATGCTTCATCATTGTTTAGAAATCCATTCACGTGACCACAATAAACTACAAAACATCGTTATTTACAGCACAACGCTGAAGCTCTTAAACGTACGTGCTCTTGAGATATGCTGAACCCGTAATAATTTTTTTTAAAGCTTATTTGAAGAACTGTAGCCGAAATGCAAGATAAACTCACCAAGTCACACAACGCATCAATACAAATAAATGAAACTCACCCACCCCTATTTGTTTCCAGCTCTTTTCTTGTCTAGTAGAATGTCGAGTAGTCTGCACTCTTTTTCCCTTATCCCTCCAGTTTCATCTTTAACCTACTTCACCAAGCTAGGTTAGTTCGCTCACAAAGGTTGCTGCCTGAGATTTTATTTCAACGCCCCACAGGTGAAGTCCCGTTTCACCAAATCCTTTACGCCAAATCCCCGTTCGCCGGAAAGAAAGCGGATTAAAAGCTTTTGCGTAAAAGGCAAATCCCGTTTTTCCAAATCCCGTTATTCCAGATCTAATTTGAAATAAATTTAGGTAAACGAAATTTAATACCTCATTCCTGTATAATGGGGATTTAAAAGACAAACGTTTAAGAGAGACAAGCAGTGGCAGAATAAGAGCAATTGATATATTTGTGTTTTGAAAACTGGCAACACAGAAGAAAAAAACGTGTACTTTAGGTATTGTTTGGAATTCTTGCATGTTACTAGGTCAAGGTCAATGCCAAGGTTCTCTTTTAAGAACAGGTAGTTATTCACATTACGGTTGCCCTTTGCCAAACGGGAATTCCCGTTTTGCAGAATCCAGTTTATCAGAATCAAAATAATTAAAAAAATTTAATATTGCAGAAGTATGCATGCCCAATTGGAAGGAATTTGTGATTGGTTTCAGTTCTGCTGTTGTATGCTTATAGCGCGGCAGTGTGAGTGAGGCACGTAATTTGGAAAAAAAATATTTTGTGAAACGGGTGTTTGTCTATAAGCGTTTGACTATTGCACAGGAATAATGTATTAAATTTAGTGATTTAGTGTGCCTGAAATTTCGTGAACGGTATTTGGAGTAACGGGATTTGGCGAAAAAAAAGATTTTTATTGGATTTCTTTTTGGCAAAACAGGATTTGGCGAAACTGGATTTGACCATACGTTACACGCAAAACAAACCAGATGAGGGGATTAAGATGTGAAATCACACACGATTCACATGGTTAATACCTGGAACTGCGCGTTCTGTTCCCGCGATCTGTTCGATCAATTTTCGAAGAAACCCCATGTTAGGGCTATTGCAACTTGATTCGAATAAACTAACTTATATCATATTTCTAAAATTATCCTATACTATAAGAGAGAGTTGCCCAGGAAAACCGTAGAGCTGAGCGCAAGAGTGACCAGATGGAGCGAGAGCGCGAGAGTGACCAGACGGAACAAAAGCGAGCTTCTCAGATCGCCCACTGGATGCCACTACTAACAACTCGTTCTCAAACGAAACCACTAGCAAAACGAAACTAGGACCAAAGTGGGGCAGGAAACTTATCTTTGAAAGGAATTGAGGCTTTCCCTGTTGTAGTAACGTGCATTACCGCTTCCCGGGCTCTCAGTACGAATCACGCGAAAAGTGACGAAACTCGAAGGTTTCCATCGTGTTTTAACAGGCATTTCCATACGAACAATAAATATACTGGGGGAGGGGGGAGTGAGCAGCTGCTCTTTGCATTGTAATACTGTAGATTGGGAGTAGATAGGGGAGAATGCCAGTCTATCCGCTGGCTACAGCTTCATTTCTAATTGTTGGAAACTCAGGAAAATATTTAGTAAAGGTGAACATTACGCCACCCGAGCGAAGCCGGGTAGTTCAGCTAGTACTATTATAAAATAAATTCAGCTGCTTTGTTTTCCTCTTTACAGGTACAAAGAGTGGTAGTTTGGAAGACGGCTAACCAGAACGGCTACACATTTGGTAAGGTCAATGAAGATCCCAAAGTAACGCTCCAGAAAATAGCCGATTCGTACGATTTCACTTCGGCTTGCTTGGCAGTGGTGTTCGTTCACAGACCCTGGAAACAACTCGCAACGGCCTTTTATGGAAGGCCTGACCCGAATGACGTGGGCGGCATATGTGAAGAGTATTTGGATGGCAGCTATAACTTGTGCGCTGCGTCATCATTGTCTGTGAGTGGACCAATACCTTTCGCTTTAAGATATATCATTGTTGCCCATGTAATTGGACATAGTTTTGGCAGCCCTCATGACCCACCTACGCCAGAGTGTTCTCCTTCGGCTGAAGGACATTTCCTGATGGCTGAACTGCTCGACTCTGATGCCTACAACAAGCCCAACAACTTGCGTTTTTCGCCATGCAGTAAGAAGAGTATCACAGATATGATTACTGCTAAAGGACATTGTTTTACTGTAGGAACGTGTATGAGTGGGAAGTGCGGCAACAGTAAGTTTTGTCAGGAGCGAATAAATATATATATATATACACTTCCGTAGGACGTGGGAGTGTCCATATTGTAACTATTTATTGCTTCATATTCCATTTCTCGTCACAAGGTCATCTGAAAGGGAAGCTGTCGGTTTCTTTTCTCAGATACAGGCCAGTTGATACAACATCGCTAAAATCTTATTTTACCAGAGCAGCTCTAAAAAGCATCAGTTTCCCGCATGAACTGGCGTGGAGTCGGGAGGCGAAACACGCGATTTCTGCCTCAGTCGGCCTTGGCTCGCAGTAGCCATCTGCTTCGCCGCTTCACGCTCGTGGAACGCTGTTTACAAGCATATAGGTGCCGCATGCCTGGATTAATCGTTCAGAGTGATATTGTTCCGTGTCTGTCTAGAGCAGTGGTTCCCAACCTTTTTCAAACCGCGACCTCCCCCTAAGAAGTTTTTTTTTCCGCGACCCCACCCGAAAGTAAATTCCTTCGTCCGTCGGTTTCACAACTAGGGGCCGGGAAGCCAACGCTTTTTTTGAATTTTAAGCATTTTAAACGTTGTCATTTAATTATATAAAAAAAAAAATAGCCTTCGTATTTTATAGAATTATACAATATATATCAAGGACCGCGGTAGCGGTCCTTATGTAAGCCTCAGCATGAACTTCCGTGTTAAACGTCAAACTTTGAACTCCTATAGTTTCGCCCAAAATTGACATAGACCAACGAATTTCGGTATTTGGGGACGTGTCATAACTATTTCACCGCATTACAAATTTTAATGACAACAATTCAACCGTTCGGCGTCCACAGCATGGTCATTTCTTGTTGTTGTTCTTCTTGTTGTTCTTGTTGTTGTTGTTGGGACTCTTTTCTCTGACCTGGAGATCGAACCACTAGACCGATTTTCAAGTTCTATAGCTTAAAACGTAGGTCTGGACAAGGCCTAGAACCTTTCGCAGGCTATTTTAACGTAACTACAATATTCTTAACACGGAAAGCCAAATGGGCTAAAACTTTTGCTCTCACCTAGAGATCGAACAATGAACCGATTTTCAATTTGTATAGCTTAAAATGTAGGTATTAAC
>JAHWFP010093987.1:0-18175 GCA_023313725.1 Lithobius niger | reverse complement strand
AACTACAATATTCTTGACACGGAAAGCCAAATGGGCTAAAACTTTTGCTCCCACCTTGAGATCGAACCAATAAACCGATTTTCAATTTGTGTAGCTTAAAATATAGGTATTAACACCGACCAGGGCCTTTTGAACCCGATTTTGCTGTGACTGCAGTATTCTCATCGGCAGAGCAATTATTATTGCAGAGCACTGGGCAGAAATCATTAATGTTGCTGTTGGGACTCTTTGTCATCGCCTGGAGATCGAACCACAGAACCGATTTTCACGTTCTATAGCTTAAAACGTAGGTATGGACAAGGCCTTGGGCCTTTCGCATGCTATTTTAATGTAACTACATTATTTTTGACACGGAAAGCCAAATGGGTTAGAACTTTTGCTCTCATCTACAGATCGAAGCAATGAACCGATTTTCATCGGCAGAGCAATTATTATTGTAGAGCACTGGGCAGAAATCATTAAGTGGAGTAACAAATTTTTGCAGAAATTTTGCAGAAAACATAAATTTGGTACACAAGTCTTTCTTAACAGTAAAAATCGAACCAGCCATGGACCCCAATGAAATACCCAAAGTGGCATCAGTGCGCCCCCCCCCCCCTCCCACCCCAGAACCTCCTCGTGTTGCCTCCCAGGGGTTTGGGCAACAATTTCTTATAGATCAAGCTAAATGCATGAAATTGGGTGCAAAAGTCACTCTTAGCAGTATAAAACGAATCAGCCATGGAAAAGACTCTCTTATAACAGTTATTTTAAAGTGATTACAGTGTTCTGTGTTATTCTTGCTAAAACAAGAAAAAAAATAAGGGATATTAGTATTAAAAAACGCTTAAGCGTATACAATACGGATGTAAGCCTTAAAAAACTTAATGCCCTAAAGGAACAGATATTAGAAAAAGACATGTAAGCCATCAGCGTCGCACTAATACGTGTAAAAGAAGCTCCAGCTTGTTTTTTGGGTCGCTGGAGGTTCTTTTACACGTATTACTGCAACGCTGATGGCCTACATGTCTTTTTGTAATATCTGTTCCTTTAGGGGTTTAAGTTTTTTAAGGCTTACATTCGTATTGTATACGCTTAAGCGTTTTTTAATACTAATTATAATCAATCATCATTATAATTGTTAATTATCACAAGAAAGATAAGAAATAAGATAAGCATTTACATTTACATTATCAGAACTTTCGAAGGAGATGGTAGTAGTTGTTTTTTGGACACTAGTTTACGATTGTTTGGCTCAATATCACTGAAAACATTTTTAAAAAGTAAAATAATCTTTTTTCCTGCTTCTTTCGCGACCCCCGAGAATACGCCCGTGATCCCATTTGGGGTCACGACCCATAGGTTGAAAACCACTGGCCTATAGGTTAAAACCTATACAGCGTATTTTTAACGTGTGTTATTCGAGAAAATATTTACGATCGGTTGTTCCAAATTTGACATTATGAGGTCGCGACCATGAACGAGAAATGGAACATGCGGTAATATTATCATGGACATTCCCCTTCATGTCGCTCCTGGTCTTATTGAATACCTTGTTAATACCATCAACCTTGAGTCAGTCTTCAGCTAATCCTATCATTCCAATAATCCTAGGTCAACCCTATGGTTAGCCATTACTATCTGTTAAACCTATAAAGTAACGGTTCATTTAATATACGCCTCCTGGTAATGAACACTGTCGCATAAATTTGCAAAAATTCCCTGACAATTGAGAATTTTTGTAAATTTATGTGACAGTGTTCATTACCAGAAGAGAGTATTTGGTTTACAAATCCACATGGTCTTCGTGAAAAATGGCGTCCGACACAGACTCGATTCTTGATTTCACACATTTTTATTGAGAGCAGAGTTCAAGCTTAGGCCACACAGGTGGCTTCACGTGCAATTGAACCGTCGATTCAGCTACTAAGAATGCCCTTGCCCCACCATTTTACTGACACCATGAATTTATAGAAGTTTAACCCTTTACTGTCCAACGGCCTAAATTTTGGCCGGCTACTGAACGGCAAAAACCTAAGTTCCAACGCGCAACGCGAGCGTTGTGAGGGACCCCGAGCCAAGCGAGCAGTAACAGCCCAGTGGTCAGCGTCCTCGTCTCCAAACCAAGTGAATGCCTGTTTTAATCCCGCACCGACCGAACTATCATATAAAAAAAATGCATCCAGTTTTACATGGGCATTAAAGGGTTAAGGACATCTATAAATTCTTGCAGACACTGATAAAAAAAAAACCGCTGTCGATGAATGTTTGTTTATTTATCAACAGCTGTGAGATTCATAAAGCCACGTGTCGAAGCGCCTATTTTTTTTTTTCAATGCTTCTGGCAACAGCTTAGATATTTTAAAATCTCTTAAAAATGCTATGGAAATTATAAAGCTAGAGATCGTAAAATTACTTTTTTTTTACAATATCTCTGTCAATAGCTTAAATATTAACCAAGAATGAAAAAAAAAAACCAGCATTTATGTAAATTGCAGAGCTATAACTTTACTGACAACGCAACAGACATCACCAGTGGGCTATAATTTTTGTGTTTCCTGAGTGAAATTATAGCTCTGAGTGAGCGAACCGAGTGAGGTCGAATACTTGTGTGTCGGATTTTGTGTATCTTGTTTGGGGGAAACGATAACGTTCGTAATTTTGTTCTGATTTGGTTGAAATTTCAGACAAGGAAGCTTTGGTGCATGAAATTCTCGAATTAGAAGATGAAATTCCTACGTCAAATATTTTCGGAGATATTCGGACTTTCCTGTGGATGACTGTAGTAGATTTTTAGTAGCGGCGATAAGGGAACGCGACCTGTAAGGCTCGTTGCAGACGGACCACAAAACTCGTGGAAATCGCTGCAGAAACTGTGCCACTATCGCGTCGGAATCGACGGCACCTTTCACACAGCGCTATTTGGCTCAGGAAGACCTACCGGTAACGCAGAAACACTCCCTGCGTGTCTAAGCACCAGTTATATCCCATACATTTTGCCACCTGATCTGCCATTACGCCACAAACGCGCCACAAACGCCAAAAATTGCGTCTGCGATTGTGGCGCGTTTTGTGGTTCGTCTGCTCCCGGCCTTAAAGTGGCACTATCACCGATTGAAATGCGAACGAAAATACCGTGACGCCATCTAGCAGCAAGGAAATTGTTAATCTTTGTAGCTTGCTCCCAGGTGCACGAAGACGAACCAAATTTTCACTCAATAATTAAGAATGTCATGGCTTGTTTGTTTCGTTAAAAGGAATGTCATTATGCATTCCTTCGCTTGGTGCAAGCAACTGCTAGATGGTACTACATAGCGCTAGATGATGTCAGATTTCGGCTGCTTTCAATCGGTGATAGTGCCACTTTAACCTCTCACCAGACAAAGGAAAATTCGTCCGAAGCGATGCGTTATTACGTGGCTACAAGGTCAATATTGCTGCGCACTCAATTAGTGATTATGGCGACATGAGTTAGCCAATAGCGAACGAGAACAACGGCTGTTTGGCCGTCTGATTGGACTAGCCCAGTCACGTGATATGCATGTCACAGCAAACAGCCATGGCGCGTGGTATAGGCTGGTTTCTGCAAGCACTGCACGAACAACTCAAAACCATTTGCCGTAATATACCATAGCTTTAGCTTTTGACGTGCATCCATGGCGCCAGAAGGAGAGAGTGACAATTTTGCTAGGTAATTTCCATCGTAAATTCCTAGGTTCTTTAATCGTCGACATGAACACAAGACATCACAGGGCCCTTCTCTTCCCGAAAATGCCTGGGGAGGATAAGGCCGGATTCGAACCCGGGACCACTGAAATGTCTTAAATGATCTTAAAAACTTTAAAAGACGTGATCATAACTGGCAACGTAGATACGAACTTCCTTGCGTGCGTATTATTCCTTTCGATTCGTTTATTTTTATTTTGTACATTTTTTTGGGTGCTGTAGAAACCAAATACTTTGTTATTCGGTTCGTTTCTTTTTCGTGAGTGCATTCTTTGATATACTTTGTATAAATTTCTTGATACATTTCTTAAACGTTTTACGTTAAATAAAATGAAAAAAAAAATGCTCTAATGAATATGGACAAGTGCTCTAAGCGCCTTTGTGCCGTAACGCTACTGGATCGTGCATTCAGATATATATTTTGCAAGCATTTTTGGGACCCTTCTTTTTCCGAATGCACAAAGTGGACCGTGTACAGGATTGAATATCAGGACCTCCAGCATTTAAGACAACCGTGCTAACTGTCAGGCTGCTCTAAACTCAGGGCTAAATGCGTCAGAAAATTTATGCACTTCCGACTGGGAACCGCACGTTCGGAAGATTCAGGTATGCCACGAGTCACTCGATACGAGTATCGCCCAATATGTCGGTCCCTTGTAACGCTACGGTGTCACGATACGTGGCAACGTAGCAAGTGTAGGCTGTATTCTGCCTTCAGGAGTTATGAGAATTTGAAGACATTTACCGAATTTGGCCCTACATCCAGAGACGGCGTCAGGACTGAATTGTTTAGCGGGCCAACAGAGGACACATCTGGAAACAGAGTGGTCCAAGGACCTTTTTTTTAAGGCAGCCTATTAGACATTTTTATTGCGTTTAATTAAACCTGAACGTAACGTAAGCTTCAATACAGTCCAATCCATGTAAAATACGCCCCATAAACTCACAAAATAAATTTGGCTACATTGCAAAGTTGTTACAAAAATAATTAAATGAAATAAAACAATAAAAGCTTAGTTTTTTAATTTTATTTCACGTTTACCCAGCAAGTTTTTTGTTATTATTTTGTTTTCTGGTGGAGACCCGAACCTTGGGGCAGGAGGTCCGGCAGGAGGTATATGGCCCACTACATCGGCAGCCGATCAGAAAAAGGCCTTAATACCACTTACAAGCAAGAGTGGAGAAATGCACAAGTCAGACGCGAATTTTATTTTTCTCCTGAATAATAATTTTTTTTTTTAAATCTTAAAGGATTTTAAATGAATCCTTGATGAAATTTAAATCCTTGATGAATTAAGCTATTTGATGATGTTCTTGAGTCTTGATGAAGTAAATTTCTTAATCATAGGGAACTTACGTGTCCTTTGGGACCTAAGCATCGTTGGGACATAGGCACTTAAACCAGGATTCACTCGGTCCGGAGACAAGGACGCATACCACCGGGCTGTTGCTGCTCGCTTTGCTCGGGGATCCCTGAGGCTCCTTCACAGAGTTCGCAGTGTGCCTTTGAATTTGAGTTTTGCACCGTCTTTGTGGAAATTGCATTTAAACCATACTGTCGTGCAAATGCTTAAATTGGGGGGGGGGGGGGGCTTTAAAGTGGCACTATCATCGATTGAAAGTCTGCATAATCTGGCAACATCTAGCGGTATCTAGTTCTATCTAGTACTATCTCGCACCAAGCGAAGGAATGTACAATGGGATTTTTTTAACGAAACAAACAAGCCACGACCTCCTTAATTATAGAGTGAAAATCTGGTACGTCTTCGTGCACCTGGGAACAACTGTAAAGGTTAACAACATCACTGCCATGGCGCCATGGTATTTTCGTTCGCTTTTCAAAGGTTGATAGTGCCACTTTAACTTTGGATGGTATTCCTTTTTCAGCTATTGTTGAAGATAACGAAGAATGCGATTGTGGAATGGCAAGTGAGTGTGCGGAAATTGATCCTTGCTGTTATCCTGCAGATCATAAGGAAGCATGCAAATTACGTCCATTGGACAATTACGAACCTGCTTGCAGTCCCCGACAGGAGAAATGCTGCTCTCCCGATTGCAAATATGAGTTAAATCCAAATCCAAAAAAGGTACCATTAAAAGATTGTATATCGGTAATTGAATTGTTACGTTGTTAATTAAAAGTAGTGTTTGCTCTTTGATATGACGTCACGGTGCAGTCATCCTCAACGGTACATTCAGTCAATCCCTTGGTAAAAATCCGTTTTAAAATGTAGCGTCTACAAGATTTTCTGTCGAATATTGGGAACTAATTTGATAACATCCTTCTAAGATTTACCTTGCAATTACCATGACGTTTCATCTGTGTGTATGCATGTACTAATTTTTAATCGTTTGCTAATATTAACCACGAGATCAAAAATCTAAAAGAATAATACAGTAAAAATTAAAATTATTTATGCCAATAGATCGCCGAAGAAAAATTTTGAGATACTAGCCTAAAATATTATTAAGTGTGATGTTAAAATACAAAAATCTTTCCGGTTTGTGACGAGACAATTTTTGCGTTGGTGCCGTTTCGTCTACTAGGGATAGTAGCTACGTTCCTCGCTGTGAGGAACTCAGCTACTGTCTCAGTTGGGCTTGTATTACTATGCCGAGTCGCGCAAAACGGTGCGTCGGTTGCATGCGGTGATGGAGATCGGCGCGCGGCTGTTATAGGACAAGGATCGAGAAAAATGGCATTAGGAGGAATGTACCTTTAAACGGGCTATTCTAGAAGAAACCTTGGGCACTATGATGTTCAGCGTTGAATCGAAATGGTACTTTTAAGCGCCTATAGTAAGGCTATAAATTAAGTCGGTTTATCTTTAAAAAGATGGGTTTTCTTCGCGTGCCTAAAAAAATAATAATAAAAGAAATATTTCAATATTAATACCAAATAAGCTAGGCAAAACTGTTAATTACTTGAAATTATTACCTGAAATTTTTTGCTGCCACAATTACGGATTACAGCCCCAACTTGGCGAAATTTCGCACTAAAAATGAATCCCCATTATAGGAAATGTTAAAAGGCCCTATTTTCACGTAGTTTTCCATTGGTTTATAGATTGAAGAAGAACAGGGGTTTTAACCCATGTTGGCGCCCCGAGGCAGACCTTTCAAGATGACCCCCTCACCCTGACACGGGCGCCTCACCTAAATATGGGGGCCACTCATCCTGATATGGGGCCCCTCACCTGATATGGCGCTCCCTCATCCTCTAACCTCTTTGCCCTCATATAGGGCCCCCCCCCTTATAGCACCTCGATATAGCAGTCGATACCTCGATATACAGTCACCACGCCTTGCTGTCGAAGCGCCATTAAGCCTCAATTCCCCTCCCCCTTACCCTGGAACGGGCCCCTCATCCTGATATGGGGCCTCTCACCCTGATAAGAGATATGGTGCTAAGTCACCACGATATGGGGTCCCTTCACCGTAACACGAGGCCCACGTGGCAGGGTCATTGGCCCAAGGCAAGATTTTATGAATGCGGCCATAGATTCAATAATGTGCAGCTTTCTACGATGCCAGTAGGAATAATACACTATACTGAGTGTAAAAGAAATATAAATCCTTTCATAAAATTGCTAAAAAACATTAGTGGAACAGTCGTCAATAATGAGAAGCGCATCGTGGGGGATCCCGTTTGGGTCCCAGACTTCCGTGGGGCCCTGAGGCAACTGCCTCGACTGCCTTGTGGGTAACCACTGAGAGACCTTGATTCTTGGTCGACTGTAGGCAACATTCTAATGTCTGCAAATGAAATTGGGCAGCAAAGCATTTGGTCATGGTCCGTCTATCCTATTACCTTTGGTCCTATTACCTTTCAGATCATGATTTGGTTAACCGCTAAGTTACATTTCTTTATTTGTGTTCTTCTCCTTGCAAGTTACTTTGTCATGCACTAATGCTGCCAGCCGACAATAAACTTTCTCAGGTGCTTATGTCAATATAGTGTCCGCAGCCTATCTTGAGTTCTCCTCAGAACGAACACAGATAATCGATTGTACGTTTCAGTAGCAGAGTGCCTTGTTGATATCCAAGATGGTTATAAAAACAATGGCGGCCATTGATTAAAGCCACCCCCTCCAGGAAGACGTAGTCGCTCGCAAAATACTTTCAGGACTCAAGATACGCCGCGCAGACAATAGTTTAACAAAAACGTGTACTTATATAGTTGACTCTGATATAAGCGAGCTTGTCTGCCTGTATTCATACAACTTCTTTTATTCCTTTAGTGAGTTTGCAAATACATTCCCACTGTAAAAGGTCAATCTACAAACCCTGAAAAGCTTATAAACTAAGTCACCAACACAATTGAAGTTATAATACAGGAGATATCGTCAACCATGTACATATTCTCATCTGCTATCTCTATTGGGTTAAGCTAGTGGAGTTTAAAAAGAATGTCACCATGGTTATATGAATGCTACATAATCAACCATCTGGGCTGATAGCTTAGTGTTTTAAGAAGAATTCCGAAGTTTACCTACTCATTTCAGGTCCCCTTGTGAAAGCCGTCCGATTATTGGTATAGCTGAAAATGTGGGCAGCCAAAATTTGTTTTTTTCTTTTTATGAAATTGTTTTGGAAATTTTCTTTTTCTTTTTCTTTTTTTTTTCTTGCAGGAATGTGACTACCACAAACAATGTTTGATCAACGGTGATAAACACAGGCCGAAACCAAATGGTACACCCTGTCTGGACGGCACTCTTACATGCATCGATGGCAAATGCGAGGTATGGAAAAAAATATATACAATATGTACTATTGTATGTGAAGAACAAGGAAGGAAGAGACTTAACAAGAGCGTGTAAAATGCATACACGTCCGTAGTTAGTATCTTAGCTGAAAGCAACAGGAGGATTTAAAAAGAATAAAGCCTACTAAAATTGCACAAATAAACACACTGGTCGCTCAACGTTTCGGGATTTAATTCATCCCGTTGTCAAATGCTTAAAAAGTGAGGAAAACACACATGTCAAAGTCAAGGAACACTATGCAAATCACGTGACTGGGCTAGTCCAATCAGAAGGCCAAACAGCCGTTGTTCTCGTTCGTCATTGGCTAACTCATGGTGACGTCACAGCAAGCAGCCATTGCGCATGGTTTAATTAAAAGTAAAAAAAAAAAATTATAAACATGAAGGTGAATGTTTTGCAACCAGGGTAGTTAGTGGGAGTGTCATGTTGTAACTAACACTTCATATTCCATCCCTCGTCACAAGGTCGTCTGGGGGGGGGGGGCAACTGTGGCTCCCGTTTCCTGACTTCAGGCCAGTTGATACACCATCACCAGAAGCTGATTTTACCAAAGCAACACTTAAAGGTGCCTATACTCACCGAATGACAGGTTGCAGCATGTAGCGCCGTCTACTGTTATTTAGTCCTACGCTGCACTTGATTTCAACAAGCGAAGGAATGCGCAAATAAATTTCTTTTTGCGCAACAAACTGGCCACGTGCTTTCTTAATTATTGAATGTAAAGTTGGTGCGTCCACGTGCACCAGGGAGCAAGTGGTCAACGTTAACGATATCACTGTCACTCGATGACGCCCATCTAGTGGTTCATAATCTGCGTTTCAAAAAGATTGATAGAAAAAAAGAGATGTCGTTAGGCTGAACTTTACTGCTTGCTTCCCGGTGCACGTGGGTGCACCAACTTACACTCACATAATTAAAAAGGCACGTGGCTTGTTTGTCGTGTAAAAAGAAATTTATTTGTCCGTTCCTTCGCCTGTTGAAAGTAAGGGCTAGACGGAACTAAATAGCGGCAAATGGCTATAGATGCTGCAGCCTGTCATTTGGTGGCAATCCACCTTTAAAAGCTCCATTTTCTGGCATGCGTATGAACTGGTGTTGAGTCAGAAGGCGAAACACACGATATCTACCCCAGTCGGCCTTGGCTTGAAGAAGTTATCTCTTGCCTTGCTTCTCGCTCGTGGGAAGCGATTGCACGCGGAGGTGCCGCTTGTCTGGACTAATCGTAGCGTGCACGAGTGGTATTTTTTCGCGCATATCTATTGGTTTAAACCTATGCAGCATATTTTTAACGCAGGTTAATATCCCAGAAAATAGTTACGACCAGTCGTTCTATATATGATCGCGTCGGGTTGTGACCCAGAACGAGAGATGGAACATGCGGTAATATTATATGGACACTCAAGCCCAAACCAGACAGAAGCCAATTTCGTGCGAAGCGATGTGTTACTATGCGCCTACAAGGTCAAAATTGCTGCAATCGTATGGTTGGTGTTGCGTTTAAGAACTGATTTTGACGTCTTTGGTAAACCATCCTGCTATGGCATGCAGTTGCGAGCAGCCAGTCAGTCGGGTTAAGGCTTCAGTCGAGTCCTCCCGTCTCTACTTTATGTCGCTCGTGGTATAACTGGTTCAGTGCAGTCGAACGTTTAACCAAGTCAGAAACTTCGCCCGCCCCTTTAATTTGCAGCAAATATACCTAAATAAAATTCAATCTCTTGTTTAGACTTGATCGGAACGAGTCTCCTTAGATCTCTGTTCACCAACAACTGATTTGCCTGAGTTTGTAACAGTTTGTAAAATGAAAACCAAGACGGTGTACAGAACCTGTTATTAGCCTCCAGTTGCTTCCGTTGGCCGAAGGGAACTGAATTCCGGTATATCAGGTGGCTGTGCGCTGCGTTGATCATGTAAAGCGTATCGTGACGATCATATATCTAGGGTATCCACAAATTATTCACCCATGAAATTAAATTAAAAAAAAAAACCAAAACCGAAATTGACAAACTGTAGGGGCAGTGACACGACGTAGTATTATTGTGTATAACTCTATGGTGGAGCCAGTAACTGGGTTAGCTGCAAGGAGCACTGGCGGGAGAAAGGAAGATCGTCTTATTGAAGCCAATGCTATTAGATTGGATTTCTTAAGCCTATAACGCGCGATTTTTGTTGTTGGAGAAAACAACGTTCTTTTAAGCCTAAGAAAACCGCTCTCAAAGAACTGTCTTGACTAGAAGTGCCGTTGTTTTCTGTTACATTTTAATGTAGTGCACCTTGTAGCTATTTCCTCCAAATGGTGTCTCGTAGCCAATATGACGTCACTTGCTCTATAAAGTGGCAACTGTTTATTAACTCAAAAAGGTTTTTTTATTTACAAAATTTCTGGGGATGATAGTCTCGTAATAAACCTCCACATGTGCCTCTTTTGCCGCTCGGAGAATATCAAGTCGAAAATCAACTTCTCCCCAACCTTTTTTTTTTTAGCTTGTCTACTGATATCGATTTTATCGCCTGGGTGGTCAGTCTGTCCCGTAATTACTGCACGCAAGTTACCTTTCTTGCATACACTTGTCTTTAATAAAGCCCCACAAGCAAAACCTGTATAATAAACACGGTGTCAGTACATATGCTTAAAAATGTGTACGGAGAAATCGATTTTCGACAGGATATTCTCCGAGCAACAAAAGGGGCGCATGTGGAGGTTTATTATGAGACTATCATCCCCAGAAATTTTGGAAAAAAACATTTTGAGTTAATAAACAGTTGGTATTTTACAGTTTTTCAATATCGGTTTTAGTTTTTTTTTAATTTAATTTCTTTAGGGGGTGAATAATTTGAGGGCACACAGTACATTGAGTGCAGAATTTATTACTTTCGGTGGTGCTTCGAGACTCGTCTTTTACCCTTGAGAGGATCTGCGTATTTTGGGGGTGATTTCCCGATATCAATTTCTGGAATAAGCCAACCCTGAAATAAACATCTGAGGTTCCGACTGAATTCTACGCAATTTGAGTAGTGCCAAGATTTCTCCAAATTCATTCCCTCTCCTCCCTGCCGTAAAGATAGGTATCATGTTTTATGCCACACCGCGCTCTACCTTAAAGGCACCTGTTCGCCATTTCGATAGCGTTGCCCATATTCTAAACTCGGCATCAATGTTCTAGATTCTCCGTCATCCAATAGGCTGATGTGGGCCACGTGATCTCGTTTTAGTTATGAAAATCGCAGCGCTGCTGTGAATAGTGTTGTTCCATTTTTAATTTACCGCCATTTTCCATATATTGCTCGACGATTCTACTGCGCTGCACCTGGGCGCCTTTAAGGACTGTCATCAAACACTGCAGGAATAACTCGCAACCAATGAATAGAAGGGAAGCTGCAGTGTATCGATGGTTGGGTTAGCACCCTGGCCAGC
This sequence comes from Lithobius niger, assembly GCA_023313725.1. Taxonomy (NCBI): domain Eukaryota; kingdom Metazoa; phylum Arthropoda; class Chilopoda; order Lithobiomorpha; family Lithobiidae; genus Lithobius; species Lithobius niger. Next base: position 6,292 of record JAHWFP010093987.1, on the reverse strand, counting down.
ACGTTAAAAGCCATAGTCACATGAAAACCACGCTTCTAAGAAATTACTTATCAGGTGGATGCAATTTATAGTGCAAAAGTTAACCGAGCTGGGAGCTGTACCATCATAAACTAAGGCAATCTTTTAGGCTTAAATAGGCCGCTATATCGTCGTTTTCATTGAATTCAAAATGTTTGTCAAAGGACAAGCTTATAACATACTTTTATTTTTTCGTATAGGTTTAGCAAATGAGATATTAATAACGGCAGCAGCACGTCATTTATGGCAACAACATTTCATCTGTGTTACGCAGTCTTAACTAGACGGAAAGCTAAATGGGATCGAAAACGCAAAATAGGGAATGTAAATAGGTTTGCACCCGTATTTATTTTCGTATTATCTACCGATATCCGCATCTCAGCCCTCTTGTAACAATACAAGGATGCATGAACACAACAAGAACGATTTTTTTTTAACGAAACCCGTGTTACACGTCCCATTGGGGTAAATTTAATTTACTTTCCAAACGGCAAGTTATTCTTCTCCATAATAAATACTGAAAACGGGCAATATCGGTAACATTTCAAGCATTAAAATTCATTACAATATGATACCCATTGTGAAAATTTAAAGTTGCTCCTTTAAAACTTTCTTTAAAATCTGTAGTTACGGTGGCACATTTTTGTTTGATTGTGGAGATGGTTAGTTTCTATGTAAAATGTCGGACGCACCGACAAGGGCGCCTGCTGAACAGCAAACAAACAAAAAAAGGATAGAGTACTTTTTTTTGGGGGGGGGGGGCGGGACGTGCCTTATTTTGGCCTAATCGGTGTTACGGATCATCGAAAAATTCTTTGTTTAAACATTTTGGATTTTGTTTTTGTAGATTTTCTTAATGATTTTTTCTACCAAACGGGCAAGAGGGTAAAGAAACAGGGTAAATGGGGGGACTTGAGCCCCAATAGCCATAATATTACGTACTCTCTTTCGAAATATCTCCATCAATGGACAAATCAAACAAATTCTCGAATACCAAATCCGAAGCCACAATAGAAGACTATACGCTAAAGAAAACTTTTTTTTACCTTTCCGCCTTGCAATGTTGGACTACTCCGCGCTCTACGTCATTATTGGAGTCGCGTGCTTCTTCATTGTCGGGCAGAGATGCGGACATCGTAGATAAATAAGTTATCGCTTGCTTCCCTCGTGCAAAGAACTAACAATCGCTCTGACCTGCGGCCCTCGACATTGTTAGTTCTCAGCACTCGGGAATCAGGCGATAACCAATACGTCTCTGCTACGACGATACAGCTTTCACAGGGTGGCCGCACACCAAATTGACAGTTGGTCTCGTGACAGAACATTTTTGTAATAACCTGTCTCAACGTGCTGTAGACGTCTCCAAAACCACAGCAATGAGCTGAGCACCACACACCGGATGCACCGTTGTCGCGATACGTTTTGTCTTGTAACGTCTCGTCGCGGAGACAATTGTCTATAGTGTCCGCAGCCTATCTTGAGTTCTCCGCAGAACGAAAACAGATAATCGATTGTACGTTTTCAGTAGCAGAGTGCCTTGTTGATATCCAAGATGGTTACAAAAACAATGGCGGCCATCGATTAAAGCCACCCCCTCCAGGAAGATGTAGCCGCTCACAAAATACTTGTAGGACTCAAGATACGCCGCGCACACAATAATTTGGTGTATTAGACAAATTAGACAAATGTATCGCGACGAAACGTTGCGAGACAAACCGTCGCTTCTGGTGGAGAGACCCCACCGGATGTAACTAGAAGGAGCTTCGTTTTGTTGTCGTGAGACGCCTAAATACGTTTCGTCCGGTGTGTGGCGCTTAGCTTATTCCTTTGGTTTTGGAGACGTCTGCAGTACGCTGTGACAGGACAAAATGTCCTGTTGTTAGACCAAATGTCTAATTTGGTGTGCGGCCCCCCTAAGGGATTGTTTATTTACTTCCTTTAAAGGCACATAACTCCCTCCGGTATATTTTAACAGTTTCACTCGATACATTACCGGAAATAGTTTTATATAAACTGATTTACCTTTCATTTGCTGGTCTAAGGGTACGATGCAGATGTCAGTAGTGGCGCGTGGATGTTATAAACGGCTCGGTCCGAGCGGTATATAACTCCCGCCACATTGCTGGCAAGCCGCGGCCCTGGAGGAAGGATAATTAATCCTTCGCTCAAGTTTGCGACTTGGTCGTACGATGTGTCACGTTGCAGCGGCCCTGAAATGAGTATGACTAGTGTCGTAGAGCAATGCGCGCTGCGGTAGTTTGAACTATATTTTAGCGTAGGTGAGTGACGCAGAGTAAAGTGGCCAGAACGGAGGGATTTATGTGCCTTTAAGAAGTGACTCAGACTGCAGGGATGCAATGCCCGAGTTGTGATTTACAGTTCTTTGGTTTAAATTTCAATGAAATATAAGTCCTTAATAAAGGCTAACCAAATATCAGTAAATTTTAGTGTATGAATGTTGTTGTTGATCTACTTGTTTTTTTTCAGGTGGTGCACCCATTATGTGTTTGATTGTTTAATTATTTATTTATAATTAAGTCAGTTCTGATAATTGCAACAAAAAAAATTAATAATTATTAATATGCGTTTTAGTTGAATTAACGCTTTTCCTTTCTTCATTTCTTCCAGATGGCAGTATCAACAACGGTAATAACATTAATTTTAATAATTTTTAGTGGTATTGTCTTTTAAGAAATTATTTCTTTTTTGTCGCCAAGAAAACTAGTAATAACTTTGGGTAATATGGATGGGCGACATATAAAGTTTCCCTAAATGATATTTCTCCAAAAGAAATATGATTAATATTTTATTTGGAGTGTGTGGGGGGGGGGGGACTGAAGTTGCCACTTTCTTATTGCAGAATTTCCATCAATTCAAAAAATTTTATAACAACACTACGATGCTGATTGCACTTACTGACCGTTGAAATGTGACCTAGGTAATATAACCTGATCATATGATGAAACAAGTTTGGGGGAAATGAGATTTAGCAGAACGGGAACTCATTGTAAACGAATCCCTTTTTTAAGATAGATAGTGGGATAGTTTTAAGAAATTGTATTCTTTTCCTAACCGGCGAGTTTATTTTTCATGCAGTAGAGCAGTAGCTGCATTAGTTTTTAAATGCCTACGTCACGCGTACGTCAATTACAGCGCTAGACGAACAAAATAATACGCAGTGCGTTGTTAACCAGGCTGCAAAAAAAAAAAAAAAAAAAAATATCACTGCTGTGTCCAGACGATTGCCTTGATCATTCAGATAGCTTAAAAAAAACCGTTGCCGTTACGGTTTTAATGGGAATCTAACTGAATAAATATAATTTTATGGCTGTGCATTAATTACTTTATCAGCTGTAGCATTGTATTTTCATTTAACTTCACCATAACTATAAAAACATGGTTGTGTTTGAGTAGATGACCTAGTTTTTTTTTTTTATTGAACCCTCGAGCTTTTAGACCTGGGGTGAATTCCGAACGCACGGCCATACTGATAGGAAAAATATTTTATGATTTATGTGCATGTTAAATGCAGCCTATGGCTGTAATTTTTGGTCGTGTCAGTATATTTTCAGCTTTGGTTCTATAGATCGAGAATTCAGTTCCCCACTTAATCAGTCTGATAGTTAAGCCCAAAAAGCAACGAAATATAGGTTTGCGTCTTTATTTATTTATTTTGGTCATCAATTTATGCTCTTGCAGATCTGACAACCTATATTATAAAGTTGCTTACCTTAGTGAATCTGATTGTGGAAGTAAATCACTGGTCCTCCCTTTGGCAACTCCCTCTCTCATTTGATAAATGCCATTCGTTCCACATAGGGAAAACCACCCCTTTCTCGTCTTATACCCTTGGTGGCTCAGCATTGCGAGCTGTCACTGCTGTCAAGGATCTTGGGGTGTGGTTCACCTCCGATCTTAAATCCACGACCCACTGTAATTGGATTGTTGCACAGGCCTTCCGACGCCTTTGTGAACCGTTGTTTTACTAAATCTAACACTTCTACACGTGTCTGGGCTTTTAAGACCTATGTCAGACCACTTCTCGAATACGCCAGCCCGGTATGGTCGCCTTATCTTCTTCACGACATTGATCACATTGAGTCCGTGCAACGCCATTTTACTCGCACTATACCTGAGCTACGTTGCTTACCCTTCGGCGAGAGGTTGCGACTTTCCGGCTTGGAACCTCTGGAATTGCGTCGTCTTCGTGCCGACCTCAGGCTTACTTACCAGATACTTCACCACCTTCTTCCTTTGGACCTACCCTTCTTTGATCTGGTTGGCCCTTCCTCGACACGTGGCCACTCTCTTAAATTACGTGTACTAGGATCCAGACTTGAGTGTCGGAAACACTTCTTCGCCCTGCGTGTGGTCAAGTGTTGGAATTCGCTGCCGGAGGAGGTGGTCTCTGCTCCTTCACTTGCAGCATTCCGTAGGGCGTTACTGGAATGTGCTCTCACTAGCTACCTCCGCCGTGCATATTAATTCCTTTTGTTCTCCCCGTCGGGGGGGGGGGCCGCCGGCTTCAGGGTTCGGTTTAAATTCTCCAGGGGCGGTGTCAGTGGTCTTCCCTTCCGTCTCCATCCTGGCCTTTTTCCTGGGCTGGCAAAATTGCTTATATATAAAAAAATATATAAATAGTGAACACCTGTTCTTAAGCCAATGGATTGTTGAAAACTCAGTTTTGGTAGAGCTATTCATTTTTAACCGTTAAGGAATAATAGGATACTCAACGTGATTAAATTCCCTTTCCCTGAGAATGAATTAACCCCTTGTAACAATAAAATTTGTACATTATAGGTAGTGGTTATAGGCATACTTTTGCAACAATTATCTACCGATAACCGCATCTCAGCTCTCTTGTAACAATACACAACAATACAAGGATGCAGGAATACAGCAATGAACGGGGGCTGAGAGTGCCGGACACAACAATGAACAAGGGCTGTTCTCTTCACTGGTGCAGCACTCAATTATTAAAAAAAAAAAACCCGTGTTACACGTGTCGCGCTAGTGTGTCGCGCCAAGTTAGGCAACAATCATCACAACAAACATCACATCAATTCAATTGTCGAGGTTGTAAACCATTGTAGCGCGGCGCCATAGCGTCAGTGTCTTATATCTTGAAGCATAGTTTGGCACATTTCAGGTACTTTGGGAAAAATAATAATGCGGTACAAAAGCTTAAATTGTGTTGAAATCAAGAGCAATGACCCACCTGACAAAAATTAACTCGTGTAGGAATGCCAGCTAAGCTGCTTTCAATGCAAAATCTGACCATCAATAACGTTGAAAATGTGTAACTAGCTAGCTAGCTAATTCTAGTCCTTATCGGTCTAATCGGTGTTACGGATCATCGAAAAGGCCTTTGTTTAAACGTTTTTGATTTTTGTTTTTATAGATTTTCTTAATGATTCTGTCTACCAAATGGGCAAGAAGGCAAAAAAAAAGGGAAAAAGGGGGAGGGTGACTTCAGCCCCAATGTACGGGCGCCCTTGCGCACCGATTTCCGACATAACCATCTCCAACATTATATTACGTAATCTCTTTCGAAATATCTACATCAATTACGTAATCTCTTTCGAAATACCTACATCAATTACGTAATCTCTTTCGAAATACCTACATCAATTACGTAATCTCTTTCGAAATATCTACATCAATTACGTAATCTCTTTGGAAATACCTACATCAATTACGTAATCTCTTTCGAAAAATCTACATCAATCGACAAATCAAACAACTCGTCGAATACCAAATCCGAAGCCATAATAGAACACTATACGCAAAAGAAAACTTTTTTTCTTTCCGCCTTGCATTGTTGGACCACTCCATGTTAATTTCCATATAGGGTGATTATTCATCGATACCGAGATAACGGAAAGGCTTCCAGCATAGGAGTTGATTGTGTTTGAATGGATAAGCAACTCCCAGCTTAAATGCATAGCCGAAGTGCGTAGTCTTCGATGGCAAGCGTGACTCACGAATGTACCCAGAATACAAAGCGCGTCTGCTACTTCCGCCTGACCAAGCCGCCATGAGGTATTCGCGGTTGATCCGCTCGTAGGCGGTGGAATTTTCTGTGAAATACGCCCTGTACTACATTGTTTATGATGTATCAAACGCAGGTAAGATAAGAGATTGTTATATTGCCAGGCGTTACGTGCCATTGTGTTTTGTAACAAATTTTGACAGTCGAACGAAACCTTAACGCCGATTGTTGGGGAAGTAAATATCGTATTTTTGTAACACGAGACGGGGTGCTTATGAATGC
>JAHWFP010093983.1:33342-45476 GCA_023313725.1 Lithobius niger | reverse complement strand
TCTAACCCTTTGCTTCCCACGTTTAGTTTTTGGGTATTAGTTCAAGAGAGAGAGAATTAAATAAAAATACACAAATCACGGTAAATCATACCAAGAATTGATCGGGTTGGGGAGCAGAATTTGTAACTCTAAAAAGTCCCGATTGAAACGTATTACACTCACTCTTATTAGTTCTTTCCGAGTTTTCAGAGGGCGCCACGCGTTCCATCTGGTAATTTTTGTTAATTTTTTTCAGCCCAAATGTAAACTAAACTCAATTACAACTTATAAGCTAAACTAAATAATTTTTAAATACAAGCTGGTTTCGTTTAGTTAAGTTTAATTTTAGGCTGAAGACTGGGTAGAAATTTCAACACAAAACTCATGGCGCCGTCTATAAACTTAGACGAAACTAATAGGAATCAGTGGCGCACCCAGAGGGGGGCACTTGCCCCTCCCAAGACCCGAGATTAACAGTCAAACTGAGCAATTTTGCAGATCCTCGATTTTTTTCTGTACTGACATCAGAAGGCCCCTCTTTTTCGCCTCAGGTATAGAGTAACATTGGTTTACATTGCACTGCTCTCAAAGTCGTTGAGCCCAGTGTTTTATCTCATCTCCCCGCCCCCCCCCTCTCCTGTACGAAAAATGTTTGTAAGGAATTGGCAGCCATTAAGAAAATTTACTATAAAATTAAGTTTCTCAAAAGCATGAAAAAAATCACTGAAACTGTCAAAAATGCGTTTCGTATATATTTTGCCCCCGCCAAACAAAAAGCTTTTAGTGCCAATGATAGGAATGAATCTACGACGTTTCAGAAGGGGGTCTCAGCCACAAACCTCTCCCCAACCCTATAAATTCTTGATCAAACGTGTAGAGGCAAGAGGAAAACAAACAGTGAAATCCTACACTAGGAATAACGTATAGTACAGTCGACTATTTTTATAAACTACGTTTCGTTGTATATAACGTGACCTGGATTCGAACTGACAATCCAGTCCGTCCCCAGAGCAGTGGCATAATGGCTTTATTTACATGCAGTATAGCGTACACCGAACTCCAAGAGGGCAGTGGCAATATTTAGTAAATGGGCACGGTAAGGTTTTTTTTTCGTGGGGGACTTTTCGTTGAGCTTTTCTGAGCCTTTCTCAGCTTGTCTGTCACTCTTTTTTTTTTACCCTTTTCTGCCCCTTTTTAAGCCTTTTTAGGCATCTAGGTCTTTCTCTGACTGCAGCGCCACCATTTATTGGTTCAGAAAACCAAAATAGGGTATAGTTTTTTTTTTTACAAAAAGGGCAAAAAGGCATTTTTTCCAAAAATGGCAGTGGCAATGCCCCCCCTCCCCCCCGGTCCGGCGCACACAACTGCTGATATGCCCATATGTACTACGTTATGCACCGATACCATTAGGTTATTTCCACTATATAATTTTCGCTGTGTGGCCTGTTTTCCACTTTCCTTCATATAATATACAAAGATTTGTTCATATTTATTTAAGCCTTTGTTGAGCCTTTGTTCTTTTCCATTGCGCATGGCTGCAAGCATTCTCGGTCGAATAGAGCCCTGGTCACTGCTGTGACCTTAATAATGGGTTCAGTGAGTCCTCATTATGCCAGTGGAGGAGTGGGCATATAAATAGACAAAGGTGTTATTGAGTGATCTGGAGACGGATTGTGTTACCAGTTCTAATCAGAGTCACACTCTGATGAAATAAAGATGGTTTACTGTACTACGTTATTTCCGGTGTATATGATTCCTCTGTTTGGCTTGTTTTCATCCGTCCTTAAACGAATAGAAGACTTAGGATACACATACTTTGCTACGCTGACCTACTGAGGCAAAAGGGAGTATTTACAAAATCAGTATTTACGCACTTTTTTCTCACAGCCTTAGTTTTACGGACTGTGGCGCCTAGTTGCTTTTTATTGCCATTTTTTATTTTTCTAGAATATAGCAGACTAACTCAAGTTATGTCCGATGAAGGGCGCGTAGCCACTTGTTATGGGCAGCCAAAAAACTCAAAATTTTCAAATCGAGTTATTTAGGTTCATATTTCCTTAAAGGCTGTGCATAAGTTACTGTGACTGAAATGTCTAGTAGTTACATGAAGAGACATAAAACTGCTGTGAAGAGCAGGGGAGTGGACATTTAGCCTAGACGAAAACAAATTCCTTTAGTCTAGATGGCCGCACACTGGTCTTGACTGCAATTCCCGGATGCTATGGCGGGTACTTTTTATTTAACGCTAATTTTATCGCTTCGAAATTTAAGATACCGTACTGTTTTACCTGGAAGTATGCATTCACTGTTCAAAATTAGCGGCGTAGAATTACGGTAAAAAGCCCTGGTAATTTGTTTCCCGGCGCTATGCACCATAACGGTTCGGATGCGTTTTGAAGCCTAATGGCTTAAGAGATGTGAAAATGATTGTGTTCCAGATGTAATGATAGAGAACATATGACACCTTCGTGCACAAAGCCATTATTCCTTATTCTGACGATCAATATTTGTCTTGGAACTACACCTACACTTTTACGGTTGAAAGGACTGGGAACAAATCATCAGGAATTACACCAGGCGTTGTTCTTTTAAGTGTTCTAGCTTGAAAAAGAATTGGTTACGTCCCGTTCAGCCAAATCCCGTTTCGCCAAAAAAGGGAGCTGTTTAGCAGCTTTTGCCTCAGGGGACAATCCCGTTTCGCCAAAATTCGTCCCGAAATTTTAGGCACACGAAACATTTAAAACATTTAAACACGAACATTTATAACACGATAATGGTCAGATAAGGGTCGAACACCCGTTTTGCAGAATAATTTGTTTCAAATTACAAGCCGCGCTCGCTACGGCTAAACACATAACATCAGAAACCGCAACTAATCACAAATTACTTTCCAAGTAAGCATGCCTCTTTAACTTCTGCAATGTTAAATTTTTGATGAATATTTTGATTCTGCGAAACGGGATTCTGCAAAACAGGAATTCCCGTTGGGGAAAGGGTAACCATTATTTCACATTTTCTGACCTTAAAGCATTTTATATCGTAATGTTTCTACTAAAAATACACTAAAAGCATCATACATTCACGGAAATCAATCTTTCATCTCCTTAAATCGTAGTTTCTCTACACCAAAATTAACTAAAAGCTACATACATAAAGCAAACTAAATAAACTATAGAGCCGTCGTCACTTCCACAGTCGACATAATGGAGCGGGCTCCGCTTTCTTTGCAGTTTGTATGTTTGGTCAAAAAGGGCTGGCCTTTGAAAGTATAGTGATATCATTCAACCAGGTCAAGGCGACCAAGGTAGTTAGCTGCTTAGCTGGAGTGTGTCATGAAAACGTTAGTGAGAATAAAGGCATTGCGTTGGTGCTGAATCGCGTAAGTACGTGAATGATTACATAAACGCCGAATTTTCCTTGATAGAGTCAGACCTAAACACCCTCCGTGGTAAGAAGTAAGATTCGAATTATAACTTTGTTTCGGCCCAACCCCTTTTAGTCTTCTGTACAGCTGAAACAGCTGAGAAAACTATTGCGACGACTTTGTCCGTCGCCTTTATCAGCCTTAGAACGGTACCAGATAGAGACAAACGGTTTTCACCGTTCGATTCAGCGACGAAAAATTAGTTAATAACACGGCAAATTAAAACATCGTTGCTTTTTTATAGCGGTCAGGCGTTCTCGACGTAACTGAATGAAATAATAACATTTGATGGCCGCATTTAAACATTACAGGAAGACAGGCAACCGTAAAAACGAACGAAAGGATTTCGTTAACGACACACATGGCCTTCATTTAAATGCCTCGGCATCGTGTTGCGTGGACGAATAGGCGTACTCTCGAACCAAATTCTCCGTTAGCTGCTACTTACGTAATTAAAATGACGGGTAAAAAAAAATCAGGTCAAAAGCTGAAAATCGGTCTTAAATCATGTTGTCACAGCAATGTCAAGTCTCCGCACCGTGTTGCATAAATGAATACGCCTACTCTCGAACCCAGTTGTCCGTTACCTGCTACTTTCAAAATTAAAACGGCAGGTAAAATTTAGGCCTAAAGGCTAACATGTTTTCAACCGGTAATTGAGATGGTTACAACTTTTAGATTATACAGTACTATAATAGATAGCGCTGTTGCAGTACGTGATAGAGATTTGCACCTCAACATTTTCGAAAGTGTACCGAAGACCGGTTGCGACTAGGTAGTCGCTGCAGCCGCTTGTTTTTTTTTTTTTAATTGAATTAATTTTAATAGCCCATGGGCGTTTAATAGGCGATTTACGGTATGCTAATACACCACGAGGAATTGGTTTACTACTTTTTCGGTGCTCGAAGCGTATAAAGGCATAAAGGCATATATAAAGGTATAATAACATGGGCACAACCAGTGACCTTCGATCGTTCTATTGGGTCGGTCCTTCTCAGTAGTAAGCAGCAGCGCGAGAAACAGTGCGAGATTTAACACCAAATCTCAAATGCATCTAACGTCACTGCTCCCATTTCGCGCCATTTTTACTGATTCTTCTATATCATTGGCTGTTGATTTTGCTGATGAATCGACACAAAATTGGACTAACAAACGAACGAATACTCATCACCAAACGTTAAGCCAGACCGATCCAGTTGTTCAAATTGTTTTAAAGTCCATTATGCTACCTAAGCCCAATGTACAATGCGACTGAAAATCGCAACGTTTGTTATAACGTGTCATCAGATGGAGAGCACCCTTACAAACGATCATCGTAAAAGCACGCCATTGTTTTGGTTTCGAAGGTAATGACGTCATCAACTCTCGTCTTGTGTAATCTCATAAAAATGTGTCATTTTGTTTTAGTAACGTGTATTTTAAGGTTCAGTAAAGGGTGTCGTGTTACTATAGCGCACGTGTTACGAGGGCACCGTGTTTCTAGCGCACAGGCAGTATGAGCCCACGCGGAATTTCACGATTGCTTGCGTCATACGTTTTAGGATTACAAGCAGCCACATCATACTTATCTGCTTAGGTAGATTGTGGTGTCGTCATAGAGGCACCACAATGGTAGCCCTTTAAGTCCTATTGTCAACCTGTTCACAGCTCGCATTAAAATACTCCCATAGTTAACTTGCAGTCTATCCATACCATGTTGTTGCCATACTAGTATCACGTGACTTCTTGTCATGTGACATTCCTTATATAAAGCCTCGTAAGCCACTGAATAAAGTCCTTCAAGTGTTAGCCTACAACACAGTGTTCCCTAGTCCTTAATGCTTTAGTTGAACCCACCAGTGTATAACTGTCACCCTCATACATTACAGATGGCGGCGAGGGAAACAGAAAAAGTACATTGTTTATCAGATTATCAGCAATGTTTTTATTTTTCAGCAAAATAACTTCAACAACCGCGCATTAAAAATAAAACTTCGCAAGTTAAAATACAAACTTTGTACTCTAAAAGTTAAGTATCATGTAATACATTCGTAAACGTAATTCTAAACGGCAAGCAACGAACAGGTTTCAGCTGATGATTAACAGAACTGAACACTGACAGACACGAAGTTTAGACAAAGACTTCACGAAATGGATAAAAACGATGTAGCGCAGTGGAGTTTTTGACATGTGGGCGGTCCCGTGCGCTGGATATGCGGTCTATTATGGTTGGGTGCGCTCGAACATACGAAATTTGCTTGTGCGCTAGTAACACGTACGCTCCTACCACGGAACCCAGCAAAGGTTTTGCGATCACACATTAAATTTCCTAATTATTCATTAATTTTGTTAAAAACTGTTGGCTAGTTGAAACAAACCTTTTAGTTGGCTTCGAAAAACCGAGGGTCGTCTGCTTCGAAGATTGGTTTGGGAGCAAATACGTCACCAACTGAATCTCGCTCGTGTGTACTTTACCACGGGAATAGCTGTGCTATAGCTCAGACGCGTTCAATTGAGTGAACGACCCAATAGAACGGTCGAAGGTCCCTGGGCGCAACTACATTTCTGGGGGCCGGGGGCAAGAAAAGGCCCTCCTTAACAAAAATTTGAAAATTTTTTTTATTTGTTATGGGGCCTGGGGCAGTGACCTCCCCCCCCCCCCCCCATCTCCCCCAACCTAAGTACGGCCCTAAACACAAGGATGCAAGCTACTATGAGCAGTGAAGCTATAAGTCTTCTTAACTATTGTATTTTTTGTGCTCAATCAAACCCACCATCATCTTTAAAGAATCACGCGGTAACTAGACTTGGCAAGAAGTTTTAGTCTGCTCCGCACACAAATTCAGAAATTCAATTAAAAACTTTTCCATTGGTCTCATTAAAACCACGTCACGAAAGTGAATTAGCCTCGTGCTTCTTTGTCTTAATGTCACGTTCGTGGAATTTTCTTAATGAAATGAACTGGATTAGAAAGAAAGAAAATGATAAAAATGTACGTCAAATATTTTTAAGTAAGTAATACAGCTTATGTGAAGATTGTAGAAAACTGCTACACGATTCATAAGATCTTGCACCAACGTTCGTTTTTAGATAAGTTCCAAGTCATGTTTTACCATTACGAGCTTTCGGAGCACTTGGACAATAACCCGTATAGAATAACATGGTAGAAAGGAAACTAAAAAAAAATCTATGCAGTAAAACTATTGGTTCGACTCTAAACCAATGGCTGTTTGCCGTGACGTCACCATGAGTTAGCCAATGACGAACTAGAACAACGGCTGTTTGGCCGTCTGATTGGACTAGCCCAGTCACGTGATATGGACGTCACAGCAAACAGCCATGGCGCGTGGTATAGTAAAATAATAAAAAACATCAACTCTATTTTTCGTTTAGAATAAGCACAGAATAAAATTTAAAAGTTTCCTTGGATAGAAAATTCCCGGTGTGGTAATTTTGGTGGCAACAGCATGGATTTTCAGTGTAATTTAGACAAACTGAAATTTTAAAAAAATGACGCGTGTTGTGTAAGCCAGAAAAAATCTCATAGTTACTGAAGGAACTTGGTGGTCTCATACCACACTGGCCGGCACAAATTGGGAGGGACCTCCTCAGAAGTGTGTGGAGGGGCAGTATGTGAGAAGAGTATGTGGAGGGGCAACACGGGAGCTAAGTGTCAGCACCCTCACCATTTTGTCACCTTCATTATTCCGCAACGTCATGTCCGATTTAAAATTTATTTTTTTACGAACCATTTCTGGGTGCAACAGTATCAATGTGCAAAATCTGGTTTAAATTGATGCAGTGGTTATTGCGTGATGCGATTACAAAGATTGCATTTGAGTGTATTTATAAACAGAGCTCCGCTCCAATAAAAAAACTGATAAAACAGAAAGAAAACGAGAACACAAAACTGCGATCTATGGAGCTTGATTTTGTACGGCATATGTGATAGCACATATTGTTGTTGAAAATTTCAAGCTAAGGCTCGAATGTTCAATGGACAGCAGTGGTAAAAAAAAAAAAAAAGCCCCAAAAAAGAAACAAAATGTAAGATTTTTTTGTATGGCGGGAGGAAGGGTAATTAGTTTAGACTTAATTATGCTACATTTTTTTTTGGGTGGGGGGTTTAAATAACGGTATGCAGACGCAGTGTCTGTTACCGGCACCCTAGTTTTACTTGGCAGGACGAGAAAAAAAAAACACAACTACAACAACCACAAAAAACGCTGTTCTACACGTATTTTGTGACGAGGCCATGTGGTAGTCAGAATGATCACAATGTTTAGGAATTTTTATTGTTGTTAGAAATAAATGTAACTTACGGCTGTGGTCTCTGATGGGTAGTTATTACATCTATTTCAAATTTCTAACGACACTTCGTGCTGGAATTGTTAAAAACATAGGCAGAATTATTGCCGGCGACGTGCCAAAAAAGCTAACCAGCGACAACGCCGGGAGGTCGCGCATAGACAAGGCCAGCTGAGATTGATCCAGGAAGGAGCTATTATCTCAACTGGCCTTGCGCATAGGACCGCTATCGTTCCTTCCAGTGGCTATCTGGCCTAACGTAAATTACACATTGCCGATTGTAGCATAATACACTCGAAAACAATTTTTACGTTCGGAACAGTCCCACTTACGTTTCATAATAAGTATTCACTAGTTTGTTAGTCCAGAGTTGTGTTATAGTCGCGTCGATCCGTCGGATCGAGAACGACAGCCATGTTGATTTCAGCGATCACAAATACATGACGTCAGGGTCGGCGCATGCGCAGTCCAATTTATTTAGGAAAAGCGGTTTGCGGGTGATAAGGAGGAGTCATACCATGACGACCTCGCTTGCTAGCGTATAGCAGCTTGATTGGTTAAATCAACCTCCAAAAAAATTTCGATTGTAACACTTGAAAGATGACTTGAATTTCAGCAAAGTAGTCCACTTGAGAATGATAACCTACAGCAGTCAAAGCCATATGAAACCATAGAAACTCACCTTTAAGTAGACTTGCAACTTGCTTAGCTTCCTCCAATAATGATGTTAAAGAGTTAACTTTATTTTAACTTACTTTATCATCATTACAACGAGCATTTGTTTTCTGCTAACTCTTCACTCGAATCCCCGACAACGATCGCAACAACCAACTGCCTTTTCTGCACTTACTCTGCTGCTTCGGGGTCCATCGATGTTAGCTGCAGACTTGTCCATTTTTCATGATTTACGTGCAACAGAAATTTGCTGCAGCTGAACCTTTCTGTTTTAATCAAGTGTTGTTGACTTATGTGTAGAGGGGAAAAACAAAATTAACGGGCCGTAAAATTAACCCGAAGCGCGTGCTTGAAACACTTAAGGCTGGCAGCAATATATCATAAGGTGCTAGTAACTTGTTTCACAGATATTTAAAGGTTGTGGCTTGTAACAAAACTTTCTTTATACTGTATACTCGAACACGACCGAGAAATCGGAACTTAATAAAATTTAGCTGCAAACTTACACAGCTTCGGCTGCAGAGAATAAGGGCGCGTTTACGCAACGACATGCCCTTGCATTCTCGTAGTTGAAATTTAAATCGCGTTGCCAAAATTGTCGTTGCCATGGTAACAGCGCTTCCTGGATTAGCTAAATCCGACATCGTTTGAGCAAATGCTTGCAGTCTTATAATTCGTGACAGTAAGATAAACAATTCCTCCTGACGAAACAATTTCGCCAATCGCTTCTGAACTCAGTTATTGACTCGTTTCGTTGCGAGCTGGCAAGGCTAAAACCGCCGCCATGTTGGAATTTCTGACAATTTCTAGCTTGTAGCTGCGAGAATCCAAAGGCGAGCCCTAACAGCTTCGGTTTGTACTTTTTTAGCGAGGCAAAAGAGATGGATACTACGAAGACGTAACGGTAATAGCATAGATTTTGCAAAAATTGGCTGGCGTAAGATTTAATGCACGCTTTTGGTAGAGCTACTTATCCTACATTCGTTTCGTGAGAGGGACAATTTTGCTACGAAATTCCAATCGGAAATTCATAGGTTCTTTTACATGCCACACTCGACACGAGCACGAGGCATCACAGGGTTCTTCCCTTCCCGGAAATACCAGGGGTGGCTGCAGTCAGGATTGAGCCAGGGATCTCTTGCACACGAGACAGTCGTGGTATCCATCAAGGTACGTTGTCCCATGTTACGAACGTTATTGTTCCCCAAACAAAAACACACAAAGACACGCAGACACACAAGATCTAAATCCAGTCGAGTGTTTCAGACTTTACTTTGTTCGGCCATTTATATTTTAATCCTTCATTAAAAAAGACGCAATTATTATTTGGTTGGTTGGTTGGATGGATGGGTTTACCCAGCTTCTCCTTTCCTCTGGGGTCACAGACAGTTACAAGTTTACAAAGGTACACACAAAATGAAAAGTAAAACCATTTGTGTTTATTAGGCGCATTTTTATCGATCTGGCATCCTCCTTTGAACCCGAAAAAAAGTAGGAAACAACCGCAACAACAATGCAGTGACGATGCTCCTTATTTTTGCTCATTGCTTGCCTTGGAATGTCGCCTGTTTCCGCAAAAGCTCATGGAACATAATTATTTCTCCTAATTGATTTCATGATCCATAACTGTGATGAGAGGTCGTCCAGAAAAGATCTCCTAATAGGGTTTTTACCTTTGCGAGGCCCATGTGACCAAAGGACGCTATGTTCTGCAGGAATCTTCTGTCAATTTTCGAGTAGTTCACTAAATGTAAGAATTTATTCAATATTGATGAAAATGGGTGACAAACTGCAGCGAATAAAAGGTCATTGGCCCCAGCCACAATAAACTGTTCGGACTCATGCTTCAGATAGACACAGAACAGTTACAATACGAATCTGGGATAACATTAACAGACGAATAGGCCCTAACGTTTGTTTATGAACTAAAACGGTAAAACGGTAAAACGGTAAAACGGTAAAACGGTCTACTGTATTCCGGTAACTTGCTTCCTCATTTTTTGTTTGGAACGTACGTGAACTGTATACGAGTTGCAACAAAAAAAATATCGTCGGGCGAAGCGAGACGACGTCGGCAGAGCGGGCGGACAGAGTGACTAGTTGCACTTGTTTTCAGTGTCGGATTGGGCCGCCCACTATAGGAAGCCCTTGTTTTTAAAAAAAAAAAGATATTTTGAAAAATTTGAAATGCATTTCTACAAAAATTGCATATGTTAGTTGCACGAAAACGTATAAAATTAACGCCGAATTCTTTAAAATAAGCTACCTCACAGGCTTCAGCCGGGATCCCCCCGCCATTATAAGAGACCGTTGTTTCAAAGAAACCTTTTATAAATTTGAAGTTTAAAAAAATGAAAACGGCATCTCTATAAGCTGAAATGTTTCAAATTCACGTTTATTTCTTTATATTACACTGTCTCACAGGCTCCGCTCAGGATCCCTCCCTCCCTCCTCCCACATAACAAGAGGCCTTTATAAATTATATGAATACACAAATATCACCTCCAAGAATGTTTCAACAACAGTCCACTTAAATTTTCGAGGAAGATAACACCGTTCCTCTTCTTCAGAAGTCCACACCACAGCAGAGAAAGTTCGTTCGATGTGCGCTTACTCCATGTTGCACTTTAAATCTTCGCGCACGTGCTGCCGACCACTGATCTCTAAGTTATTCACTAGAGGGCCGATCGACAACTGCAGTCAAATTCCACTTCGTGTCTAGTTTGGCAATTAGAGGCAATGGGACAAGTTCTTCAATTAGGTCGTGGGAAGGGCCAGTAAGGTTCATGAGAGGCACTCGTCGACGAGAAAATCTTTTATTTGTGAGGGATTCGAGGCCTTTGTTCAAACTAATTTGTTTTGAAAAATTTGAAATGAAATCCTATGAAAATTACATTCTAAGTTGTAGGAAAATGTTTTGAATTCAGGCAGATCTTTTTTAGATTCGCTAGCTTGCGGCAGTTTCTCTGCACCCCCACCCCCCACACCAACAATCATCCTCGCCGTGAGCGCCCCCCCCCCCCAGTCCCCTACAGTACATTCCAGGGGAGGCCTTACCCCTCCCAATAAGACATTGGTTGGTTTTTACACGCACTTTGCTTCTTGTGAAAGAACGCCTACGCAACAAACAATTAAACAGGAAATCCGTGAAACGAGAAGTATATTATGACGTTTTCACCGGTCCAACAACCAAACAAGAAGTCAGTAAACGTGAATAGACCTTTGCTCGCGTCGCTCGTTCGGCCAAAGAAACAAATTAAAAAAAAAAAAAATGCACCGCTCCAGATGCATTTACCCTGCTCCTTTTATTATACACCCCATCATGGTGACTTAATTTTCTTCTGCTTACCCCTGTCTAGTTCCGATTTTCTTTTTCCAGCCAGGTGATGTTCAAAATTCATAACACGATTCGGAACATTTCAAAACGCGTGAAATTTACATCCAAAACACCCACCTTTGTTTGGAGGAGAGTAGCAAAACGTAAACATGGAAATTAACCATTTCTATGCAGCGCGCGCCTTCGGTAAGGCCGTAAAATGTAACTGCCATGGAAAAATCTCGGAAACATTTGTACCAGAGCCATTGGGAAATCATACCTGAAAACGGTCAACTGGTTATAGTTTAAGGCTGCATTTATGATACGATATGTATATATTGCTAAAAGCACGACCTGATTTTTACTTTAACTTCGACTGGCGTGATAAAGCCCATCGGCCCAGAGGAGTGGCCAAGGAGCAGAGTCCCGGGGGGAGGGGGGGGGAAGAAACCA
>JAHWFP010093983.1:11273-33242 GCA_023313725.1 Lithobius niger | reverse complement strand
CCCAGGGCGGAGTCCTGTATACTAGAGTATTTTTAGGAAATCAGCATGAATTTGCCACTTTTTCCTACAACTTAGGGGTGCAATTATTCGTATGAAATTTCCATACAAATAAATTACAAATATAAAAAAAATCTTTTTAACAAGGGCTCCCATAGGTAGGGCCTCCCCGAGGACACTGCCCACGCAGGAGTTGAAGACATTTTGAAACTTACCCTTCAAAATGGTTTCAAATATTTCAGTTTTTAGTAATACTGCATTATAGCATTTTTGTCCATCAAAATTAAAACTTTGTGAATGAAAATATCAATAAAGTTTCTGTACGAACGACTGTCCTCTTTTTTTTTTTTATTAAAAAGAACCAATAACAACTATAATAATGCTTATTTTTATTTCCTGTGACATGCAGCCACGATTTTATTTCAGGAGTTTTCTGTCTACCATGTTTTAGCCAAATAAAATAAAATAAAATAAAATGAAATAAAAATCGCGTGGATCAACCTGCTGACAACCTGATCACGATTCTCAGTTTTAGACCACTTCCGTCTGCTGGGAAGACTACAGCAAGAATTTGTCCGTTTGTCGTCTTTTTCAACTCCAGAACGGTACCAGATAGAGACAAACGGCTTTCATTATTAGATTCAGCGTCCAAAAATTAGTTAAGAGGTATAAAAAAAAACTGGAAGTATGAAGCGGAAGTGGTACACAACTGACCGAAATTGGCCGACAAGTGAGCCCATCGTCTATGGAATGGTACTAAAGAGAGACAAACGGTTTTGACCATTAGATTCAGCGTCCAAAAATTAGTTAAAAGGAATATAAAAAAAAAACCGGGAGTATAAAGCTGAAGTGACCCATTAGTGGACGGTATTGGACAACAAGTCAGCCTATTGTATATTGAATGGTACCAGATAGAGACAAACGGATTTGACCATTAGAATCAGCGTCCAAAATTAGTTAAAATAAATCATAAAAAAAACAGGCAGTATGAAGCGGAAGTGGCTCGAAAGCTGGGAAAGTGCACAGAAAACCGGTTGCGATTAGGTAGTCGTTGCAACCGCTTGTTTCTTTCCATGACATGCTTAAAATATTATTTAAGTTAATAAAAACACGTTAAATGACAGAATTATGTTTGTTTGCTAAATTCATTAGTACATTGCTTTAAAAAATTTCCGCAAATTTGTATTTTTACCGATTCATGGTTACACCGTTCTGCACTACAAGCAAAACCAAAAGAATAGACTTTTGCCGTTAAGTTAATGAACAGACCGTCGAAAAACCGTCTCAACAATATTTTTTTGACGGTCTGTTCATTAATATTAATTTAATTTGGTTGTTTATAAAATCTCTGTTTGCATTCATGTCATTTGAGGCACCTTCGGGGTCGTGGGACTCCATCATTGTCACACCAGTTATCCTGGTATTTACGGGTCTTATCGTAAGCCCTTTAAAGGGGGGGGGGGATTGCCACCAAGTGACACGCTCCGGCATCTATAGCCATACGCAGCTATCTAGTTCTGTCTAGCCCTTACTTTCAACAAGCGAAGAAACACACAAATAAATTTATTTTTACACAACAAATAAATCATGTGCCTCCTTAATTACTGAGTGTAAAGTTGGTGCGCCCACGTGCACGAGAAAGCAAGCAGTAAAGCTAAGCCTAACGTAATTAACTGGCGCGTTTTTCTATACATCGACCGTTTTGAAACGCAGATTTTGAACCGCTAGATGGGCGCCATCGAGTGACAGTGATAGCGTTAACCTTCATCGTTTTTTTCCCTGATGCGTGTGGACGTACCAACAACTTTACATTTGATAATTTTGGAGGCACGTGGCCAGTCTGTTCCGCAAAAAGAAATTTCTTTGCGCATTCCTTCGCTTGTTGAAATCACGTGCTGCGGCCTGTCATTCGTCGAATAGGCACCTTTAAGATTAATCGAGCTAAGGGACATAAATCCCTGTTAGCTTTCCTGCATGACTCAGTTTTGCGACATTAGTTCAAACGTATGTAAATTTTGCCAAACACATTCATTTTCTTGTTTTTTTCCCTTGCGTGCGAGGTGATTTGGCGACATTAACTCTAACCTGTGTAAATGTTGCCAACTGCAATCTCATCGGGTCGCACGATATACCAGAAGGATTTATGTCCTTTTAATCAAATGCAGCTAAGAGTATACATCATGTGTACCAGCTCAGTTTTCACACAGTCAGTACATGTACAATATACATAAAATGTTGCCAAAATCGGCACTGCCTAACACATTCATGTGACGGATGAGCTGGTACAACCACTCAGTTACCAGATGAGCTGGTGACAACATAGTGTGTACTGTCAATGTCTATGGAGAGTCTTAAGTCAATGAGTGACAAAAAAGTGTTACAAAACATAAGTTTAAACCGCCCTATTTGCCTTTTTGGCAGTCTTTTAAGCCGGACGCACTTTTGTTCGCTGTTCTACTCGCGCGACAGTTTTATCAAACTTTCAGCGAAACACGCTGTTTCGCTTTAGTGGTCCATTATCGCGCGGGTAATAACGGTTTCATTTAAGCCCGCCAAGTCGTAATTCAAAATCCGGCCATTGACTTTGTTGCTCTGCTTGAAGCCAACGAATTATTAAAGCTGGTATACGTTGGACGATGTCATCGGTGTCTTCCAGTTGACATGCAAAGTGGACTTAACACGGCTTGAGCATGTTGGCAAATAAACACAGATGCAACCATATCTCCGTTGCCCATTTGGCTTTGTTGTCCTCGGTGCTCGTTTAGCCGAGTCTGAGACGAGATTTCTTTCGTGGACAGAAATTTGTCCAGATTCTGAGGATTCGGTCATCGTTGCTGAGCGGAGGCCATGCTCAGCCTACTTTCATGAAGAAGCTGATCTAGTGGGCAGCTGGATAGGGAACCCTGCCAAATCGGTGCTAAAATCACTGCCGGTTAGTGCCAGGCTCCTTTAACGTCTATGAGATTTATTCTTCCCGGCACTAGACATAATCCATGGGGCGCACTGGCAACATGGGAAAACGGGAGGTTTCCCGTGGGGCATATGTTCCGAGGGCCTGTCGTGGGCCTATTAAAATATTTTCATGATCGGATTCATATCTGCTGGTTCACAAATTGCTACCAAGTTTTCCGTTATTTTCTTGCGAAAAGAACGGCGTGTCCTCCCTCATACTAACTGTGTTAATTTAGTACACGTGAGAAAGTAGTTTCCAAGGTGGTTCAACAACGCGGCTACAGGCTGAATCCGAGGTCACCCCCCAATGCCGTAATTTTTCTAGCAATGAGCGTTTTGGTCGACCGCTCACAGCTCTATCCAACTACAACTGTTTTACTTTAATTTCCATTACCCAAAACGGAAAAGAAAGTGGGTATAATTTTATCTCGACTCTGACACGAAATAAAATTTCGACTTTTCATGGTTTATCCAACAACGCGGCCACAGGCCAAACGCCACACACCGTCTTCCCAAACTTGGTTACACTTATCGTCCAGAATTCTAACAGAATCGGAAGCATTAAAAAATGTCGGATTCAAATCCTGAAGACAAAGCGCCCCAAAATATGTAAGGTGCTAAGGAAGTAGACGATTAGTTTCGAAACAAGGCTCAATCCTAATTTACTTCTCACTGTATAAGTTAGGCATCTTAGGCATCAGCGAGAATTTATCCTTCTGACTGACCCTCGTAGGATCCAGAGGTCTTACTTTTCAGTTGGACTCCCCAACACCAACTGAGGATCCATCGTGCGGCCACCTGTATTTATACGGGCGGGGAACAACAAGATTCCTATCAAGGCTTTACGTCACGTGACTGGTGCGATCCGGTTCCAACTGGATTAGCAGCCGGATTCGCTCGTCACCCGGCTGGTGGCACTTGACCAACTCTCGTGTTTGCACGGTAGTTGGTGGCGTGCAACAGCCATGCTAACGGCAAGGTGTACCACGTGGCACCTTCAGTTGCGTATTGCCAGACATGTAAGTCGTTACAAATACCACAAGAGAGGGGCCTATGTTAACCATTTCCCATGGCCTAAATGGTCCTTTCAGTAAGCCCCTGAAATTATCTCGGTTTACTCTACGATAACCAGAAGTTCCTTGGTTCGAATTCCCGGGTTTATTTATCCACCCCCTCCCCCCCCCCCCCTTACTCGATTTCTTTCTACGTCTATAGTCAATAATAAATAAAAACGGACATCTGGCCAGATGAATAATATGATAATTACACATCTTTTGCCATCAACACTCAAATTCAACGAAAAATGTTTCGATAATAAAATCACTACCTTTTTCACTTAGACAAGGTGTTCTGGCTCACCAACAATTTGACTCCTAAAAGGAAAACACTGAAGCTCACAAATTCAAACTCATAGCTCGGCTCACAGAGGTCTCACGGATTTGTGGTTGGGCTTAAAATGGGCGCGGGGACGAGGGCTAGCCTGACACTGAGTTTCATGATGTTTAGACGGCTAGTTTTTGAGCCCCGACTCTTTGACCGATTTTCCGTACCTTCCGTAATGCTACGAAAATGCTTCCAAAAGCAAGACTAAACCAGACAAAATTTCTTTGCTGTAAGAGTTAATACAGCATGGAGTTCACTGACTCAAGAGACAATTTCAGCCCCCACCGTAAACAGTTTTAAGAGATTGTTAAATGTGTCAAACTTAACAGCGTCCTTGAAGCGGCCGGAATATGGCATAGCAAGCTAAGTTTTTATTGTAGAGTTGGAGTTTTTTTTTAATTTAGTTTTGATCAAATTCTATCAGTTCACACTCTTATGCGAACTCTCATTTTTTTTATTTATTTAGCATATATTGAAACTGTCCTGCGATGCTATGTTGCAGGTTGGGGGTCCACGTTTTTTTTTTAAACTATTAATATTATTATTATAGTATTATTATTATTATAAAAGTTTTATTTAAAAATGAAAAATTAAAAAATGCCAAAGAAATATATAGATACTATAACATGTTAAATATTGATAAAACATTAAAATGGATATACATAACAAAATATTATCATTGTGAAGAATTTAAAATTAAACTTAAAAGAAGTGTGAGAAATGATAATAATTGGTTGGAATTACCACGTTGGAGAAATAACTACGGACAGAGAGGACTAAATTATGTTTTACCAAATATATTGAATGATTTACCGGCTGGCTTAAGAAATTTAACTAACAAAAAGGAAGTAAAGAAAAAGGTTAAGGAGTGGTTAATTAAAGTTGACTAAATTTGCTTATCATGAAAATGAAAGTAGAATACTAAACATTGATGCGAGCTAAAAAAATTTCTACTAATCTTTATTTTATTGTACTATTTGTATTATTCTTATTTACACTATATGAAATTATATTAATTGTAAAAAAAAAAAATTAATGTATTATATTATGTTGTCTAAAGTTGATTAACATTGCTTTGCACATACAAATTCGTATGAATTTCGTGCCTGTACGGAACATCGTGTACTTGAATTGTGACGTACTCAGGGAGTAGACGATTGAAATCAAGAATAATCTCAAACCCAATTTACTCCTTACTGCATAGCTAGGGGACTATGCACTGAGAACACATATTAGGCATAAAACACAAGTTTAGGAGCTTGGTCTTATCCTGAGCTGAGTCCAGGGAGACAACCTTTCGAGTCGTCTGCCCCACACCAAGTCGCTTCCCATGGTCCCTGCCCTCGTATTTATGCGTGGGCCAGAACAATAGAAGTCGCCTGAGGCATTACGTTGCGTAACCGCTAACAGGTTGGAGCTGGCTCTAACTGGTTTTGAACAATAGAGTAGCCTCGTTCCCGGCTGTTGACGTTCGGCCAAGTTCCGGTGTAGACGGAAGTTGACAGGACGCCAAGCAGCTTATGTAACTGCAAGGTGCACCATGTGCGTTCACACAAGGTGCGCCCTGCTATTCGTAAATAGCGTGTTACAGAATAAAGCAGATTATTATTATTATTATTATATACACATTTTTATAAATGTAAACAGCTTTAGTTTTGCTTAATTCTCACTTCAGTTATCAACTCTTCCTCGACCTGTTTCATGAACTTCGTGGTTTTGACTTGCGACTTTCAGGCTGGCTAGAAGCGAACTTCAGTAGGTTCCTTTCTGCGTCCAACTGCACCAAACATTTTATCATTATTATTATATCTTCAGACTTTTTTTTTCATTTAAAACTGGCAAACGTATACGGTACATTTACATCCGCCCCAGAAATTATCATCCTCAAACGGCTTTGGAGTTAGGACGGACGGGAAAGGCATTTTTTTTTTCGTTATGGTCTCGACGGGCCAAACTCGCGTTCGTTCGTCGTGTTGCAGTTTGAAACAGAAATAAAGAAAATTTCGGATACACATTCACGAACGCATGAAAAAATTACGAGGATGGTGCATTTCTGCACGGTGTTTGTTGTGTGTGCCGGTGCAACGGTGGTGCAGAACTCCACAAAGTAATCACTCCATTTTTCGTAATTGGAAGCTTGAAAAAATAAGTTCTCTGCGGAGAAAAAAAAAAGCGATCATTAGAGAAACACCACATAGTGGTGGAAACGTGAGGATTGTAGCGCCGCTTCACAAAAGAGCTCAGATTCAACATGCCATTAAGGCCATTATTCCGCTAAAATCAATCAGGCGTGTATCAATTTTCCGAATAAGATGGTCGATTCACTTGGGCCGCCAGAATAAAGGGGGGGTTTTAATGAAGACACGAACTTTTTCATTAACTTCGCCGAAATGCTCTTCCATTAGGTATTCTTACCGCTGCAAATCGAACGACTAATCAATGAAAATTTGTTAACTTTCAGTTAAAAAAATCGACAAGGAAAATCGATGGTCTTAAAGGTCCACAGTTTGAAAACAGCAATGCGTAGGCAGTTAGAATTAACACAGCCGCGTCAGTATGGTTCAACGGTAGGACCTCGAACTTCGGTTTGAAAGGTCGTGGGTTCGATTCCCCGTTCAGGCAGTCTGACATCCAAGTCCACAAGGCAACGTAAATAGGTTTGCATCTGTATTTATTTAACTCTTGTTGAGCCTTCGGATTTCCGTCTTCAATAGGCAGTAAGATGGTTGGCTACTTATGGAATGTTAGACTATTAAAGTACTAGAACTTGTTTACTCACTAAACCATACAATAAACAGGAGCGGCTGCAGCGACTATCCAATCACAATCGGTCTTCTGTATACCCTTCCACTACTTTAAAAAATGTTAAGGCGCGCATCTCTAAAGTGATAATCATCATAACTGCCGGTTAAAAATGTATTAGCTTTCAGGCCTAGTTTTAGATTTTATGCGTAATTGGCAGCTTGTATGCAGGCCTAATTTTACCTGTCGTTTTAATTTCGTAAGTAGCAGCTAGTGGAGAAATACGTTCGAGAGTAGGCTTGTTCATTTATGAAACACGATGCGGAGACTTGACGTTGTCGTGACAACGTTATTTAAGGCCTAATTTTCAGCTTTTATGCCTACTTTTTTTTTACCTGCTTCTTTTAATTTCGTAAGTAGCCGCGAACGGAGAATCTAGTTCGAGAGTAAGCCTATTTATACGTGCAACATGGCGTCGAGACTATTTTAAATATACCTAATGTTAGTCGTTAACGAAATCCTTTTGTTTTTACGGTTGCGTGTTTTCCTATAGTGGCCAACGACGACAATCAACTGTTATCATATCATTTACTGTGTGCGCGGCCTATCTTGAGTCCTGCAGGTATTTTATGATCGGCTACGTCTTCCTGGAGGAAGTGGCTTTAATCGACGGCCGCCATTGTTTTTGTAACCATCTAGGATATCAACAATGCACTCTGCTACCAAAAATATACAATCGATTATCTGTGTTCGTTTTGGGGCGAACTCAAGATAGGCCGCGGACACTATAGTTACGTTGAGAAAACCTGTTGGACGTAACGATGTTTTAATTTGCCGTGTTTTTTAGCTAATTTTTTGTCGCTGACGCTAATGTGAAAACCGTTTGAAGTTAAAAAGGCGACGGATACACGACAGAAGATTAAAAAACGAGGTGATGTTTCGCTCCCCAAGCAGAACTGCCATCTGTGTTGGGTGATGGTCTATCGAGCCCTGGATGTTGCGCGTGAATCGCCTACAGCCTTGGAAAAGCTACGGCTCAACCACCTAAAATGCTCAGAAATCGGAAGTCACCTTGTTTCAGCCCCCCCCCCCCCCCCCCCCCCAGTGGGGGACCTGCAACTATAGGCGATTTCTGGATTTTTGACCTTCGTAATTTCTCTGCTGGAAATTTACTAAACGCTTCATATATTCAAGGAAATCAATGTTTCATCCCTTTAAATCGCGGTTTCTCTGCACCATAATTCACTAAAAGCTTCATACATAAAGCAAACTAAATAACTAGTGAACTAACAAACTACATTCTTGTACAAATGAGAATAAATTTAGGCGTTGCGTTAATGCTAGACCGAACGCAGATCACGTATGTGAGTGATCGCACAAACGCCGAATTTTCCGCGATGGAGTTAGGCCTAAACACCCTCCCTGGACAGGAATGAGATTCGAATTATAACTTTGTTACGGTCCACTCCCTTCCTTTTTATCGAATTAAATATAACAGCTGAAGGGCCTTTAAGAGCCGATTTACGTTACATCTACATTATTAAGATCGTAAGTGTGCGAGAAATCATTATCTCACAGCAGAGCGGCTTAGAATTAAAACGTGTGGCGCCATCTGTCGTCTGTTATTATGAACAGGAGCTACTTCCTCAAAGCTACTCGAGATATAGCTCGTAACTGCAACTTCTGAGCTCCAGTAGACCGTTTACCAGCCACTGTATTATAAATAATTAAACAGGATGGAAAGCCACATCAGGTCGGGATGGGTCAAATGACTAAGGATACAAACCTATTTACGTTTCCTTTCGGACTTAAATGTCAGACTGCCTGTACGGGGAATTGAACCCAAGACCTTTGAAACCATAGGCTTAAGCCCTACCACTGAGCCGCCGTACTGACACTGGCTCAGCGGTAGGACTTACAGCTTTTCATTTCAAAGGTCGTGGGTTCACTTCCCCACTCAGTCAGTCTTACAATTAAGTCCAAAAGGCAACGTAAATAGGTTTGCATCCGTATTTATTTAATACTGTGAATAAGATTGTATGAAATCGAGTAGGTTAACTACCAGAACACACGATATTTTAAGCAATATCCGACTTATCCAACCACCGTAGGGTTCCTATCGTTGGTCAGGAGCTTCCAGTTTATGAGTAGCCTATTCATGGCTGACGCTTAGCTGCCAACTTACACAGTTGTTTTGTCTGCCAGACGGTTTTTCCATACCGGCAATATAATGGAGGTTTTTTTTTTAGTTATTGTAGAGGTGTAAATGCTGAAACCAATGCTCAAGATTGTGAGAAAACGGAATGCAGTATAGGATATCATACGTCGTTCGGGTGCTGAGATGAAACAATGGGTATGCACAACGTCGAACATTGGACACTTTTATTAACTCATCGAACAATTCATCGCTGAAGCCCCATTTACGAACTATTTTGAGGAGGTTAGGGCTTCAGCGATGAATTGTTCGATGAGTTAATAAAAGTGTCCAATGTTCGACGTTGTGCATACCCATTGTTTCATCTCAGCACCCGAACGACGTATGATATCCTATACTGCATTCCGTTTTCTCACAATCTTGAGCATTGGTTTCAGCATTTACACCTCTACAATAAAAAAATAAAAAAAAAAAACCTCTATTATATTGCCAGTATGGAAAAACTCGTCGAACAACTCAGCGCTGAAGCCCCATTTACGAACAACTTAGAGGAGGTGGGGCTTCAGCGATGAGTTTTTCGATGAGTTTATGAAGGTGCCCATTGCTCCATTCCATTTCGAGAACAGCATTTGCGTACCTATATACCGACTCCAACACTGCAGCAGTGGGATTAGTTGGATATAAAATAAAATCTCGCTTGTTCGGGCAATATTTCACTCGTGGCTGCGCCCCTTGCGTATATTAGTGCCAGAACCCACTAGATATTCATATATAAAATCATGAATATATAAACTAAAACCTGGGTCAACCTTGGACCAACGAACAGGCAGGGACTAATCAAGGACCATTTAAGAATTCTTCCGCTTTGTGTACATCTTCTAGGCTTGGTAAATTAGCCCAAATGAAAGGGAAAATCAACTTGAAATCATTTTAAACACGGACTAATTTCTGCTTCCATGACAGGTGGTTAATAATGGAGGGGGGAAAGAGGAGATGTGGTGGTGCGATTGCGCTTTGATTTTTAACAGTTTATTAGTTTATAAAAACCTTAAAAAAAAAACAAGGAAAACAGTCTCTTCAGCGAATGTAATGGCCCTTAAATTGTAGGGAATTCATCATTTAGAAAAGAAAAAAAAAAGATTAAAAAATCGTGCTCCTTCCTTCGACTTGCTGACTGTGCGAAATCGTCGTAAATTTTTCAACCGCAATCGTTTTCCGACGGAGCATGGGTGCCCAGTTTTCCCGGGGGTTGTCAAGCCTCGGGTACTTGCACGGAACTCAGTCTTCGTACTGAATATGGAAGTCTTCAAGAAAGACTCCGGTTAATCCGCCGTTTCAGCAATAATGGTCTTCACGCTTTTAAGTGGAGTCTTCTGCCGAAGTTTGCCATACAAATCCGTCTGCCTTTGAAAGCTTGTCAAAGCCTTTACTGCAGCCTGACGCTTGAAAAACGTGATTGGAGAAGAGTTTAAGAGGCGGCCATCTTGGTATAGGTCGAATGGCGGGGGAAAAAAACCGGAATACTTTGTGTTGCAGTAAGCTGGAGCTTCTAAGCAATTTGCGTCACTGCAATCTGGTTTCACTCGTAACACATATTATTCATATCAATGTCTGTTTTGGGCGGTTGGCTATTAATTACTAACGAACTAACGTTTCTAAATGCGCACTATTTTTCTTTACTGTGGAGGTCAAGCCACGCGTGGTTGTAATTAGGCCGCCTTATACGCCCACGTTGGTTGGCACCGATTTTAGTTTAGGCTGCATTTCAAATCCCTGCCTGATTGAGTCGGCTTCTGCTCGGGTACGAATGATCTACAGAGAAGAAGAAGCTGCTTTTAAATGGGGCAGCTTAAGAAGCACGAACGGAAATTAGTTGGAAGTTTTAAAGTTGACGTCGGGGGAAATCCGATAACGCCCTCTTTCTCCCTTTTGATTACATCCCGATTAATTTTCAAAAAACGAAGCCCAACCTTGTAAACTGGTAGCTGGTACTGATGAAGGGAGCAGTGACCAACTGGGGGGTCTTCTACTCCCCTACACAAACAAGACAAACTAAAAAAACTAATCACGAACCTATCAAACTAGAACACTACAAGTTTCGTTTTGGGGAGATATATTCTTACTTACACTTCCTACATTTATCTCCTACTTTTAAACGATACTCATTATTCCTGTTATGTTAAGTTTCAAAATTTAGGGAGCACGAACCCAACTAAACTTATTCCTACTTATAACTACGACAAAACCAATGTTTTAACAATGTTTATGCCTGTAATAATTCAAGCAATGGTTTAATTAAATTAAAAGGGGTGACGGCAAAGGCTGATTAGCCTTTAGTGCCCAAGCAAAATTTAAACAATGTGTTTTTTTTTCTAATTAGTTATTTATTTATTTATTTATTTATTTATTCATCCTTACTGGAGCCTACCAGCCACAAAGCTACACACTCCTTCTAAAGACTAACCCTACCTCAATACTAACCTTAATGAGTAAACTTAAGAGTCAAACAACCAGTATACCAGCACAGCCAACTCCGAACCCTGAACCTAATCTAAGAAACGTCTAGTAACCTCGCATAAACCCAGGACTGTCCGGTAATTGGTTTCTGCTCTCCTGGCGGCAAGTGGGATGCCCAACACTCCATTGAGGCCACCGATTTTAACTCCCTTTAAAAAAATGGTTTCAACAACAGACTTTACGAAAGCTGGACGAGTAGGTCATTTTAAAGTATAGTTTGTAACTGAAAGCACAAAAGTAGGGTTAAAACCATGGTTAAACACTGAGCGCCCGTCAACTCACGTCATTCCCGTGACAACCCTATAGGCCACAAAATGGAAAAGGGGGTGAACTTTGGCTTACAAACGAGTCAATGCAAGTAACGAGGGAGGATAAATAAAATATAAAAATAAAAAAACGGACCAGGCGGACACTGGAATTCCCCTCGAAAATGTAATTACATTTTCGACGGGCATTCCAGCATCCGCCTGGACTGTTTTTTTCTTCCAAACGAGTACCCTGAATGATAGTGATGCGTGAGTTACTGGTATTCGTTTCTGTGTGTTTATTATGGATGTATATATATTTTATAACTAGTGGGAAGCCCAGTAATGCAGCGTGGTGCTTATTTAAGCCCATCACTGCGTAAGTCTACTGTTATCATGTTTTTTGCTCATCATCATTTCAGGAGCGCTCGAACACACACCACTTGTGCAGGTATGCCCATTGTTTCAGCCCATCGATGTTTCAACCCACTGTTAACATTTGGATTAGCTCCTCATCACCACCTTTACGGGCATTGGCAAATTATGATGTTAGAAAATGGAGCTACCCTTTTTAATGCTCTGAAATGTTAGGTACCAGTGTTTTATCCACCTAATGCATAAAGCTTAAGCGTACTTTTTATTACAACGACAATGTCCATAAATAATAGTCTAGTGATACAAAAGTAAAAAGCCAATAGGTGCACAAGGATACAATTAAAAATGCGACGTTTTTAGTCACGTACGACTCTTTATCAAGCCATACTTAGCAATGGCGAAAAGTCAAACATGTAAAAAAAAAAACACTGGGCGCCCATAAAGCATAATAAAAGCATACAATTAAAAAAAAACTAGAAATGAACTTAAGCCAGAGTGAAACCTGGCAATACGGAGCCTAGACATCACTTTCTGCAAATGCAGGTCATCGACCTGCAATGTCTGGACGACCTGCATTTACAGGAAGTAATGTCTGGGCTCCCTATTGCCAGGTTACACCCTGGCTTGGGTCCATTTTTAGTTTTTAAAATTGTATGCTTTTGTTGTGCTTTGTGGGTCCGCCCAGGGTTTTGACTTACAGTTTAGTATTAAGCATGGCTTGATAAAAAGTCGTATCCGACTCAAAATGTCGCATTTTTTGTTGTATGCTTGTGCACCTATTGGCTTTTTACTTTTTTTTATCACTGTTTTGGTGCTTTTTTCATCACTCACATAATAGTCTAGAACATAGATCAGGGTAGTTAACGCTGACATCTACTGAGCTCTACCACCCCTTTACCACCACGCCCTTCAGGCTCCTGAATGACGTTCGCAAACTGATGCACAAATAAAACTACATCTGAATACGAGCAGTATAGCTATCATTGGCTGTATGGCTGATTTCAGAATAATGCTATTCGTTGTTTGGTTTAACAAAACTGATAAAATATGGCATAGGCTGGGATTCTTTCCTTTCCGAATCACGCCAAAAACAACATCAAAAATGACAAAAATCTGAATAAGTACACATGCAGCTCTGAACATTCAGCTTGTTTCACTGATAGAACCTCCTCAATACCATTGGCGGCGGCTGCGATGCAATCAATATTACAAATGTCCCGGCTTCAATATTTGTTTCAGGATTGTTGTCTACGTGTGTTTATCCCACAAGGCATGATCGATTTTGAAACCGGCGGCGCTTCATACGTCCATCCAATTATGGTTTGGCCGGGTGCCGCGCTCAGCTTTTGGTGTAACCACTTTGCCAATTGACAGCTTACAACTTGTGCATATTTCACAACGGCCTTATACATATTTGATGAGAGTGCGTGCATGCCACCGTAATTTGATTTGCTTTCAGTCTCTAACCTTCGGCTTTCTTGTTACTTATGGCCAACGTCTTGAAGATTGGCATAAATTGCAACAAGGCTAATGCAATTTTAAGGCGGTATTAAAGCTGCTGGAATCAAGCAACGATATTGTTTACCCTGGAGGACAAGCCACGCTAACTCTAATACGGTTGGATATCATAAGGATTATTAAATACCGAGGTGCACAATCGTGTTGTAGTCGATTTATAAATGTGTGATTTGAATAAGGACTTAATTTATTAAGTCAACGTCATCAAGCGCTGTACGTGTCTGTGTGTGTGTGTGTATAGCTCGGAAGCAAACTCTCCAGAGTTTAAACTTTAAGATTTACTTTAAACTTTTGCAATTTAATCAAGAAAGCACCAAATTTTGCTCAATGCAGTTTAGGTGTACTTCTGAAAACTGGACACAGGACCAACTGAATTTCCAAAACCGGAAGGCTTTTAGTCCGTGTTGTAGACCCAAAAAATTATTTTTGTCCCTCACCATCAACGGGGGTAGTTTTACACATGGCAATTTATATATACACCCCTCACACTTCTGTGTATTATGACTTTAACTCAAAGGTCGCTTGAGGGTTCAACCGATGATTATAACATCAAATTTTGCCTAAAAAAAAATCAAAATTTATTCATTTCATGCTAAACCGTTCATTTTACAACAAAACCATTTCCCAACATAACGGAAATTAAATTTCAAGTTATTTTTTTTTATAGTCATAAAGAAAAAATTCTGCAGCTCCAACGGTTTGGTCACTCAGGTACTTAAATAATGAGTTTATTTTTGGTACCAATCTCTGCTACCATACTTACAGTGCGTATTCCTAATGGCTAAAATTTTAACTGCAACTGTGAATTACTCACTGCACAAAAGGATGTAAATAATTTCCTTTAAAAGGTTTAGACGTACTTTCGCCAACAAAAGTATTTTGGTGTATATATTTACGGACCGCGTTATGGCCATTAACAAATCGACTTGTTCGTATTTCTACTGAGTTTTGAACTGAAACGACGTAACTAAAATAATTTGAAAGGTGGAGATGCATTTTTGTCAATAAGGATAATAATTCTTTTCTATGATTAAGGTTAGAGCTGCCCGTTGGAAAAATACATCTCTACCTTTCATGTTGGTGATATTATTGTTGGGTAACTAACATTGCAATGTATGACCATTGTTATCGAGTCACGAACTGGTTCGTGCTCTTTTGTTGTATGCTGGGGTCTCTTGTCGTTTTTTGGAGGTAAAACGTGGGTAAGCAACTCTTGCTAAACCCAGGCCTCACGAAATAAACCATCTTTGCCATTTTCATGCTGTCTTCTTCCTCTGTGGATCTTCACACCCCTGCATTTCAGATTATTTTAACTACATTCATTTTTCGTCCTAGGTTCACGGTGCTATAAAATGTTCTGGAAATGATTCTCTTATGTAAAATAGAGAAGCGAGTTCGCAATTCACTCTGAAGAAGCTTGTCGACCAATAGCTTTTGGCATGCTCTATTTTAATACGTCAAATTAAAATAAACTTATGGTTTACTTTTTCAAGACATAAAAGATAAAACAATAAAATAATATAACTAAATGTATACCTCAAATACTAATTTATTACGTCAACAACAATTCCTCCTATACGACTGGTTAGGTAGAAGGAATTGTTGTAAATCAATTGCCATATATTTTTACATATCTATCTATATGTATGTTTCTCTTACGCCGAAAGGAGGTTCCGCAAAAAGTATAATGATCAGCAAATAATGCGATAGGGCGCACATGTTCATTCAATTCACGGTAGCAATGAAACAGGGCAAGCGTGTTCATTTTTAGCGGGTAAGAGGCGGCAATGTGACGGTAATGTCATCGTTGTTGTTGTTTTGCATTTAGGGAGCACGAAATCAACTAGATAATATTGCTGCTGTTTATTTATAGGGACCACGAACCCACACTGGGTAATACCAATTAGTATAAACAATCACTCACAAACGATTTATTACGAACATGTATTGTTGACGAAAACTCGGGGCTTGGGTTTGTGCTCCCTAAAAACAACAACAACAACAACTGAGTAATCAAACTCGGGGCCCAAACGGAAACAAACACCAGTGTGATAAAAAACGGCAGTGCTTAGGCCGGAGTATAGGTGAACATGAAGCTTAATGGGGATAGGCGTTCCCTGCGACAACCAATCCTAATGTAGTAAATAAAAGCCAACATTTCACGGGGCAGCGTGCGATGTACCTGGCTGTAGGGAACTGCTAGACATGCCGTATGTTACGCCTGGTTCAACTAGTAGTATTTTATTAATTTTGCTTTAAAGTCCTGAAAAAGAAAACATGAGTTCTGAAAATTTAACGTGTGATAATAGTGTTCATTTATTCGTTGGGGACAACCAATATATTCAGCAGCAAGTTTCTAGCATACTATGTTTTCATTTTATTGGGTCATTTGGTAGAAAGCTGCAAAGTTGCTAAATGAGGATAGAAGCTCCCGAGAACTAAAAAGCCGATGACTCTTAAATTCTAAACAGCCTCCTTCCACTTACCACAATGCCAAGGGGATTATTGTATAACAAAATATGCGAGTGTGAAAAACTAAATTTATCCTCTTAATATGTGAACCAGACTGACCCAAAAATTCACGACATGTAACGTGGCAATAAATTAAATCTAATAACCTGCCTGTCTCTCTATGTGTATCTTAATGCTTTAAGTCGATAAGGCAATGCAATAAAATTGTTTGATTTGCAGGCGAGGTTGGAAATTTACGCACCAGACATTTTATTTTTTTATTTAAAAAATTTTTTTTTCAATCGACCACTTGTCTTTGAAATATTTTTTGCCAGATAATTTCTTCTTGGTTTGAGCTTGATGGTTAAAATGTGCACCATTTAAATGAGGAAAAAATGTATAGTAAATCTGCATTTAATCAATTGCCAGATTATTTGAAATAAAAATCAATTCTTATGGTAAGTTAAAAAGAAAATTAAGAAATTATTATATAAAAATTTGCTAATTGCTAATTTAGTTTGTAAGATATAAGACAAATACAGTTAAACTGATAATAAATTAAGTAATAGATATCCGTGAAGTAGACCGGGTTATCCCGAAATAATTGCTCGTCTGCGAGAAACGGAACAGCGCGAGTTCGATTTTGCTACCCCTCGATCTTTGGACTGTTCCGTTTCGAGCAGACGAGCAATTATTTCGGGATAACCCGGTCTAATTCACGGATATGTGTTTTAATGCTACGGTGTGACGTCGAGCCAACATGTCTAGTTATTTGAGATTAAAAAAAAAATTTATTTGAAAATTTTATTTGTGAAACATGACGTAAATTCCTGAACTCAAACTTCCGGTTTAAACTTCCTGTCTGCAAAGTCTCCCGTACGCGATGACGTCCCTATATCCAGTCCCAGTCACCGACATTTGTGTTTAAGGTAAAACCGTATTTTTTCTACTTTATTAGTTTAAATAAGATATAGCGTATAAAATGCGCTATTCGCTTGAGTCTCGTAGGTTTTTAGGTGTGTTTAGAAGGTGTCAGTAGGCTAGTTTTCGTACCGTCAGAACGAAAGGTTGTCGGGGGGTTGGGCTTGGACTATTCATTCGTGGGTGGGGAGGGGGCTAGCATCGTACGCGAGGTTTTTTTTTTTTTGTGTGTTAGTGCGTAAAATGTCGCCAGGTTATAAATGTGCTGTTCGTTTGAGTATCGTATGTTTTTAGGTGTATTTAGGTGTGTTTACAAGTATCGGTAGCCTAGTTTTAGTACTGTCGGAGTGAAAGGTTGGAGGATTGGACCATTCCTGCACGGGTGGGGTCCTAGCATAGTAGCCTACGCCAGGTTTTTTTTTTTTTTCGTGTTAGTACGATAAAGGTCGCAGGTTGCAAATGTGATTATTTATGTTGGTTGAATTTGTTTTGTGTACGGTAGTTTTACAAAGTATGTCACGTGGTAGAGCAGTGGTTGTGTGGAGCGCGGAAAAAGTGTTAGATTATCAAAAAAAAAAAGTGTGGGTTATCGAAAAAGTGTGGGTTATCAAAATTAACCCACGGTCACGTGTGTGGGTTTTAAGATTAACTGTATATAACGTCTACACTTTTAGCATCGGGATGTGTTGGCGTGACGTCACCGCCGTGCATTAAATTAAGTTAAATTATACTGGTGCTCTACTTCTTACGTAATATTGAGCAGTGTTCTGGAAGGTTCGAACGAACGTATGCTTGTGTGCATGTGGAAGAACTACCTCCGTTCGGCAATGATGATTTTTTTTGGCCTGGGGCGCATTCCTGAGGTGATGGAATACAATAGATTCATGAAAGCTCGGCGCCATCTTGGATCTCCTCACCCATGTGGTATTGCCAGAGTTAGCAGTACTAAACTAACAATTGTAAATTAAATACATGATCCCAGATTACAAACCAGACGTGAAGGTGAAGAGCTTGGTTACGTTCTAGCGGGCCTGAAAGCAACTTATGCCCTCTCAACTGTTTGAAATAAAAGTCTAAGGAGGCCTGTGGATCGAAACCACGCTCTGCTACCATTGTGTGGAGGTGAAGAGCTTGGTTATGTTCTAGCGGGCCTTAAAGCAACTTAAGCCCTCTCAGCTCTGTTTGAAATAAAAGTCTAAGGAGGTCTGTGGATCAAAACCATGCTCTGCTATTATCGTGTGGAGGTGCAGAGCTTGGTCCATTCTAGTGGGCCGTAAAGCAATTTAAGCCCTCTCAGCTATTTGAAA
Source organism: Lithobius niger (assembly GCA_023313725.1). Lineage (NCBI taxonomy): Eukaryota > Metazoa > Arthropoda > Chilopoda > Lithobiomorpha > Lithobiidae > Lithobius > Lithobius niger. The sequence continues at coordinate 14,679 of JAHWFP010093983.1, read as the reverse complement.
TAAAAGTCTAAGGAGGTTTGTGGATTGAAACCGTGCCCTCCTACAATTGTGTGGAGGTGCAGAGCTTGATTATGTTCTTGTGGGACTTAAAGCAACTTAAGCCTTCTCAGCTCTGTTTGAAATAAAAGGCTAAGGAGGTCTGTGGATCGAAACCATGCTCTGCTACCATTGTGTGGAGGTGCAGAGCTTGGTTATGTTCTCGTGGGCCTTAAAGCAACTTAAACCCTCTTTGCTCTGTTTGAAATAAAAGTACTAAGGAGGTCTGTGAATCGAAACCACGCTCTGCTACCATTGTTTGGAGGTGCAGAGCTTGGTTACGTTCTAGTGGGCCTTAAATCAACTTAAGCCCTCTCAGCTCTGTTTGAAATAAAAGTCTTAAGGAGGTCTGTGGATCGAAACCACGCTCTGCTACCATTGTGTGGAGGTGCAGAGCTTGATTATGTTCTTGTGGGCCTTAAAGCAACTTAAGCCTTCTTAGCTCTGTGGATTGAAACCACACTATGCTACCATTGTGTGGAGGTGCAGAGCTTGGTTACGTTCTAGCGGACCTTAAGGCAACGTAAGCCCTCTCAGCTCTGTTTGAAATAAAAGGCTAAGGAGGTCTGTGGATCGAAACCACGCTCTGCTACCATTGTTTGGAGGTGCAGAGCTTGGTTACATTATAGTGGGCCTTAAAGCAACTTAAGCCCTCTCAGCTCTGTTTGAAATAAAAGTCTAAGTTGATCCCATGAGATCGTTCCGCGGTGGGTCAAGATACGTTAGGTAATACCATGGTAAAGAAATCAAACCACAGTCATTAATACGTTCCCTAGTTTGTTTAGTCAAGTTCTAAGTTCTTATGCCTTACAGTAGTTCACATTACCTTGATGAAGGGGGAATATCTTCTAGAGAAAATAACATCGTCGTATGATATCACTTAGATAGGAATGTCTACACTCACTTCACTTGCCTGGTAAGAACAGGCATAACTTAGTATATCCATTAAAGATGGGGCAGGAAAGCCTTTAAATATAACCCACACAAAACTGGGAAGCCTACTGGGATTGAAACCGGTAACCAAGTAAGAATTAGAACAATACAAAAATGATAATAGAGAAAGTACACTTAAAACAATGTAGTGTCATATACGTTAAGGAGCTTTACTGCTTATTGCTAGAAAGAAAAACGGGGTAACAATGTACATTGTTAGGAAATAAAGAGGAATTAATAAACTAGTGATAAGTGGCAAGTGACTTACTATCCACAAGTGATACTAAGTCACCAGAGGAAATCCTCCGATACCAGAACTTTAAATAACCCCCACTACAGTGGCTTTCACTCTGTCGGATCAGAATTGTAGGAAAATTATTGTTGAAGGTGCTAGACACGATGATACATAGTATAACTCACACAAAATATGGAGTTTCATGGCGACCATGGCTCTAAGCATTGTCAACTGATGTTGGCTGTTATACATTAATTACAACACCAAAATAAAAATTAAGCGCACTAGGTACACCGCACATCAAACTGTTAAAAAGAAGTGAAAACAGAATGCCTAGGAAAGTGCAGTTTTTTTGTCGGCAGTCTTCCCCTACAAGCTGAAATGGCAGTGTTGGACATTTTAGAAGTTTTCATCCATCTAGTTTCATGTGTTCTTACGTCATCCCAATTGGAATTCTTGCCTCAAAGAAGTGTTACAGGCCAGACGACGTTTTGATTGTTTCAAAACAGTCTTAAGTATTTTTGTACGAGGTTAGAGGCTAGGCTTGCCGGCGCCCCCCCCCCCCTTCTACCACACAAGTCCTTTTTGTTTCTTTTTGCCAGGAAGTCAACTTCAGCTCGCTTTTCGGGCTGCTCTTCATATCTGACTAACTATATTAAAGAAAACAGTAGGGAACACGCCACAAAAGTTTCAATAAAGAGAAAAATATCTTCGCTGTGACACTCAATACATTCAAACCACTTATGACACGAATGACATGACTTACCTCACATATATTACCAATGACACCTATTACCTCTTACAAAGGTAAAGATAATGATAAGGCCATCCGGATGCAAGAAGTGCAGATAATTAATGGCCTGGCACATTGTTTTTAGGCCTAATCGCCATCTCAACAGTTTTGTGGTTAAAGAAAGCACCTACGTCGCTCGGAACTGGAAAAACACTTGAGCATAACACTGCGACGAGCACCCTGACTCAGTACCAGGATACATGAGTTTTTTGGGAACGGAACACGTAACGTTGCCCAGCATCAGCAGCTTGCACACACGTGTTTACTTTCGTTTTTTCTCTCTTTTTTTTTGGAGGGGGGGGGGGTTGTTTACGTCGTTGTCATCAGTGACATTTCTATTCCCTAATGCAATGAGCTGTACTATATAGGAGCTTCATTGTACATTCCAGTTATTAATTTACAACGATGGCCTTCCGTTCATTTGCTTTTTAAGCAAGCGATTCATTGGATAAAGTACTTTTGCAACGTCGTGAAAAACCACGCCACCAGTACAAAATGATCTCGTCAAAACGATCTTTTATGGCCCTTTTGGAGCGAGTTTATGGGTCATCAAGGAAGGCTGTTTGATGGCGTTAGGAAAGCCTGATCGAGAGAGAATGCCATCAGGTTTATTTGCCCAGAACGAAGCTGGTTTTATGTTGATTGACAATTCCATCAAACAGAAGGCCAAAACATTCTGAAGCACGGGGCAAACATCAGCCTTGGGGATAAGGCACTGTTCATAAAATTTAGCTGGCTGTTCAGAGAAGAATTAAGGGGAATTTCGTCTAATGACACGCAATAGCAAAAGGACATCCCAACCATCCCTGGGGCATTCTTCGAAATACTTTCGTTAAAAGTAAACAAGGTGGGAGGTACGATTTCGGCTAGTTGTTTCGGATACTTAACCACCAAAAGTAAAGCTAACTATACAGCGGCGCTGCAGTCTCTCATTATTTTTTAATGTTATTGTTTCACTTATTTACTGACTGAAATCAGCGTTCAGTTGTTAGTGAGTGCATGCGTGCACGTTCGAATTACCACGCTGTTTCTAAATTATTGTGAAAAAAAAACTCACTAAAGCATCAGAGTAGGACGTAAAAAACAAATCCTTAAAATAAGTGAGACCAAAAAAATCATGGAAGGTGTGGTGCTAACGCAACTTACTAGCTAAAGTACGTACGTATCAGGATTGGTTGGTTTTACGTAGTCCTTACAGTACTACACAAGAACTGACTGGCTAAAGAACGTGCATGTCGGGTTTGGTTGCTTTTACGTGGTTCTTAAAGTACTACACAAGAACAGACTACCTAAAGAACGTGCATGTTGGGTTCGGTTGCTTTTACGTGGTCCTTAAAGTACTACACAAGAACTGACTAGCTAAAGAACGTGCATGTCGGGTTTGGTTGCTTTTACGTGGTCCTGAAAGT
>JAHWFP010093982.1:0-20879 GCA_023313725.1 Lithobius niger | reverse complement strand
GTAAGAAGGCTTGGCAAGGGCGACCGCATAAAAAGATGCGGTCTGGTCCGTGTAGGTCAGCATTATGTCGCGGTCCCCCTGACATTCAAGTAGTCATTGTCACCCTAAGGTGTGAGGCAATATTAGGTCAGACCGGCCCTTTCAAGGCCTATGACAAAGAACATGAAGCGGTCGGTAGGGGAAAACACATGGTGCGTCAGTGTGTTAGGGTTGCAGTGAAAGAATCTTGACACCATGAAGTGAACGGTCGCCTGCAGTCCTTCTGCAGCTTCTAGTGAAAGAAGTGCTGTGTGGCTAACAGCTGCGGTCCTGGAGTGGCTTGGTATGAAACTGCTTCCCTTTCGGGTGTCCGTAACAGGCCTATGGGCCTAGGGCAGGGGTCATAGCAGGTTTTTTTTGGGGGGGGGGGGGGGAAGTATGACATAAGGAATTTTTTAAGTCATAAATAAGGAAAAATAGGCTAAGGAATTGTTCACTAAAGAGTAAGTAAAAATAGGAACTCCTCGGCATATATCACGGCTTAATAACAGTAAATGTGATAAAAGCTTACTCGTTTCAAGAGCATTCTTAAATCTAGGCTACCAAATCCAATTTAACAAAAATCTCGATAATAACTTGATCCCATGACAACAGCTGTAAAAAAGTAGCTCTTCAAGCTATACAGCGACGGATATAGTTTTTTTTTAGGGGGGGGGGGGGGAGGGAACAACCACCAGAAAAGTCACATGGTCATATTTGAGACAAGAATTTGTTAGGACTACTATTTTTTTCCGAACATTTTAAAAGATTTGTAACTTGGGGGGGGGGGGTGATTGCCCCTGCTCTTTTTTAAAAAATGCCCTTTTTACTCTTTTTGTAAAAAAATATGTCATATTATGGCTTTCTGACCCAATAAACGCTGGTGCTGCAACCAGAGAAAGGACCTAAAGGCCTAGGGCAGAAAAGGCTATAGAATGGTAAAAAAGAGAGACAGGCTTAAAAAAGCGTAAAAAAAACTGACGAGCAAAAAAAAAAAAAGTCGCCAGAAACAATACCTCAGCGTGCTCTTTTACAAACGTTGCCCCTGCCCTCTTGTTGGTCTGCGCAAGCTACTGGTTAAAATGGTCTATTGGAATGTTAAAATCGGTCACAATTTTGCAAAAGTACGAATTAAACTTTTGTTGTAGGACCCAAGATCAACAAAACAAATTTCGACCCACGATGATTTAAAGAAAAAAGGGCAACGGCAGTGTCCAATATAACGTACCTAACGGCAGTGATACATTTTTATTTTATTAGCAGTACATGTAAAGCTGCTGCACGCATTGGTAGCTCATTAACTTTCCGAATATTTTCCCGTTGTCGACCTCTTCAAACTGGAAATAACCAAATGTGTGACGAAACCATTCTATCGGAGCTGGCTCAGCAAGCTCAACGCACATGGAGACGTAAGGGACAGGAGGAAATGAAAATGTGACCACCAAATTTTAACTACTAATGGTGACTGTCTCCCCCCTTCGAACCTCAAAAAATGTTTTGACCACCCCCAGATGATTCCTGTAGCCAAGATTAGTGCTGTGGCCAAATTAAGCATAAGTAGCTCTCAAAACTGACAGTCACCATTAGTTGTATGGAAACGCATCACGTTTTTAACGAAAAAACATATTGGATTAAAAATGTTCTATAAAATGCTGCTAACACCTATCTCTTGTTGAGATTCATACAATAAGTATTATCAAGAATTTATAGGGTTGGGGAGGAGAATTTGTGACTGAGACCCATACTGAAACGTCTTGGATACAACCGTGTTAGTTCAGTCTTAGTTTATAGAGGGCGCCATGTGTTTTATGTGGGTATTTCAATTCAGTTTTTAGCCTAAAATTAAACTAAACTAAACGAAACTGGCTTGCTTTTAATTATTATTTAGCCTACCTTAGTTGTAATTTAGTTTACTTTAGATTTAGGCTGAAAAATGAGCAAAAAATATCAGATGGAACACGTGGCGCCCTCTGAAAACTCGGACTGAACTAATGGGGACTGATCTAAGGTGTTTCAATAGGGACTTTTCAGAGTTACAAATTCTCCTCCCAAACCCTATAAATTCTTGGTATTATGAACGCATGTTTGCTTGTATGCCCACATCCGTTACATAGTCAGCACCAGAAAGACAGGAGAAGCCAAGAAACCAAGAGTCAAGGCATTTATACAAATCTCTTTGTAAAAATTCTACCTGCAGCTATTACACCAACAGCTACCTTACCTTGTAAATACTCACATCATGGGGGTCTGGGGGGGCTTGCCTCCCAGAAGCTGAAGCGATTTTAGAAATTTTGACTGCAGAAAGTGCCTTTTTTGAGGTCCAAAAATTACTTTCCCCTACTGTTGGTCAGTGTGTTTTTGACCCCCCCCCCCTCGAGAGGGTCCAAAAACACTTAATAACCCCCCCTTCCCGGCGATAAATAATGTCATGTCCCTAATACAGAACACTTACGGTTTTTAATACTCATTCATTGTATCGAGAAACGAAATTACAAACTGCTAGTACTAAATTTAAACAGAGGAAACATAATAGTAGGATAAGCACTTATCTAACAATTTATGCTTGGATGTTGACGGTAGACTTGTGAAAACTAATATGTCGCGCAAGATAAGAAACCGGAAGTGGTGCCCTTCAACGCGCACGCGCAGAACGCCTCGTTACGTTGAAAACAAGTCAAAGACCGAGTACGCCAATGAAGTTCGTGCCTTACGTATTGAACTCAGATATTATACATTATTTTATTAATTTACACTTAAATTTACAAACAAAATAAGCATGGCTGAAAAAAAGTAGGGAACTTGCATCTGAAAACAGGAAAAAAGTAGGAAAATAAGGAATTAGGAAAAAAAAGTAGGAAATAAGGAAAAAGTAGGAACCCTACGACCCCTGGCCTAGGGGGACCGTTGAATGAGGCGTAAGTAAACGTTAATGCGTGGACCTAATGGGGGGGGGGGGGTCCAAGAGATAACAGCTAGATTCATGTTAACAGAAGACAGAAGATAGGAGTTGCCGGTGAAAGTAAAAATTTCTTCACGCAACTGCGGTCCTCGTGGGTGTCCCTAGCAGACCCCAAAACTTTTGGGGACTGTGTACTGAGGCCTGAGAGGACCAAAGCTGAAGTAAATGTTAATTCGTGGAACGAATGGAGGAGAGATAACAGCTAGGTTCTTGTCAACAAGAGAGAAGAGACCGACGGATGAAAAAGTTTCTATTATTGAACTTTGCAGTTTGCACACTCCTCACCCACTGATTGTTTGATAAGCGTGGCCACACCCTGATGCAGGAACAACGGCGACCGTTTATTGTCTGGGATTTCTTCCCGCTCGGATTGTGAATCGTACGAACCCAACAAGTTAAGGTCCTGATAACTCGTACCAAACTCACCTTCACCAGCCTCCAAAGCCACCAAACGAGCTTTCGCAGCCTTCCTCTGTCGCTTGCGATTATCCGACTGCTTCCAAGTTGTCTCAATGGCTCCCTTAACAGTCTCACCTAATTGTTGGCAAACTTCTTTGCACTGGAACGCCACAAAATCACACACCCGGCATCTCCTACAGAACAGATGCGGTCAATTGAATTTAGCCTACGTCCACACTTGGCACTTGCCGTGCCCGGGCACGAAGATAGCTTCTTCTTTTTAAAACGCACAGGAACGTAAATCGCGACCGTTAACGTTGTTTCCCAAACAAACTATGAAGCTGGAATGAGGGGCACGGCTAGGCCGTCCAAGGGCCCCGGGGAATGCCTGGACATGAACCACGCGAACTTTAAGTTTAATAGTTTGGGACAAAAAGCATTTCCAAACTTGGAAAGCATAAAATACAGGTAAGTATTTTGGGATAGCAGTAAATGGGAGTGTGAGTTCCAGCCAGCCGTAGTTGCGACGCGCTAGGCCGCCTGCAAGCAAGCCCGCATGAAACGAAAACACCTGTGTTTGGGGCCGTTGGCCTTGCCATGCCAACTCCGCAAGAGGTTCTCTCTGCTGCCTGGCCTGACAGTTGGATGTGCATGCAGGTGTTTCATGACCTGCCCTTAAAAACATGCAAACCGACTTAAAAAAGCCCCAAATGTATCAGGAAGGGCTATTATAGTGTTAATAGACAATTACAGTGTTTATTGAAATAAAAGTAATACTATTGCATTGTACATGTGCTTGAATAAACTGTGCACCAAACAAGTAAATTGGTGTGCGACCATTTTGGTTTTATGGAACTTTGCATTTGTCCTATTTTGTTTTTCTGTCTGAATATTTGCATAAACTTTTGCTCTGCTAATTTCATAAATTCACTTAAAAATTTAACAGGGTTATGGGCTCAGAATAAGCAGCAATCTAGAGCGTATATTGTGCAGAGACAATAACAGACTCGCGTTTCACAAGCACTGCAAGAGAATGATGTATGATACGAAGACTATAATAATCGTGTCCCTAAGAAAAAGGAAACATGAAGCCTTGTGTTTGGAGTTGTGCTAACGCGCGCGCGCGCACGCACGCACGCACGCACGCACACGCACACGCGCACGCGCACGCACACGCACACGCACACGCACACACACACACACACACACTGGAGAAAGGCCACTTACGTACTAAGAGTGTGGCAAAGTCTGATAGCAGTATACAGTACAGGGTGGTCCACAAAAAACTTACGACCCAAAGATCTAAGCCCAACTTTTCTAGTTAGCACCCCTCAGAATCAGGAGATCTTTATTTCATTAGATTTGATTTCTGCCGTTTCTTGGTTCTGAGGGGTGCTAACTAGAAAAGTTGGACTTAGAAAATGTGGGTCGTCAGTTTTTTGTGGACCACCCTGTACATACACACCACTCATGCGCACATTGTGTAGCAAAGCCTTATACATGATAATGTTTAGTAAACACACACACCAGTGAAAAGCCAATTACGTGTGCATTGCGTAGTAAAGCCTTTAGCATTATAGCGATAGTGTTCAGACCTACACACCGGAGAAAGGCCGTTAAGTGCAAATTATGGCGCAAAGCTAAATTTCAGTTAACGTAGCACGAGTTATGCTATGGTGGTACTGCCTTTTATAATCAATACTACACACCAGTTCACACCGAAGGAGAAACACTTCAACTGGGATGAGTGTGTCTGTGTCAAATAATTAAAAAGCCACTACTAATGAATCCATGATGAATGATCCCACTTCACTCAGCCTTGTTCCAGCCCCAAGGTACAATTTAAGGCCTAGACGTACTGCAACTCCACTTCACAACAAGAGTTGACGAAGAGGAAAGATGCCTTCGTAGAATTATTGGTACATGAAACGCCGGACCTAATGAGCAGAGAGGATATTGCTGATGAACCAGATTGAGATGATGTTGCAGACGAACCAGCTGATGTTGTGGAAGAAACACTGTGGACACAAAAGTTTAACTTTAACCTGTTGAATCTCGAGCAAACTACTGGTGATCCTGTCCGAAGAGTTTCACCATAGCCGAAGATGAAGGAAGATGAAGCAGAAGAAGTTTAAAAATGCATAGACTACAGACTACATACTGGTTTCACAAATATTGCAAAATTTTGCAAATTATTTTTCGAAATGAAGCAGTAGGCTAATCAATGAGAAATTCTTCAACTAGAAAAATGTTTTTTGATTGATTAACCTAATGAGTGCTTTGAGTTTTTCAAAAAAAAAAATTGCAGAGTTTGGCAACATTGCAAAACAGTTCTGTAGCCTACATGATTATAATATACTGGTACTCTTAATAGAGTAAGACTTCTAATCGTTTAATGTAAGAAAGTAATATGAAACAAAGCGAAAATTAACACCATAGCTGCAACTTATAAGAGGAAAAAAATAAACAACTTTATTTCGTTTTTGTGTGTGAATTACCCGGTATCCGGTGCCGACCCGGATCCGGCACCTAGATCTGGAACCGGTCCGGCTCTGACATCAAATTATCCGGCAAAACGGTATCCGGTCGATCCCTACCAGTAATGTAGTCGGGAGACTTCATAAAGCATTGTATGGTTTACATAATCTGGCAGACAGTGGTTCGCAGAGTTGGAACAAGCCTTTGAAGACCTTGGATTGGACAAAATTAAAGCGATCAATTGCAAATACACCTATAAAAACAAAGCTGTTGTTTTAGTTTATGTCGATGACCTTGCGATCTTCGCCAAGGACCACCGCACCAAGAATGAAATAATCAACATTTTATCTAGGAAATATGATGTTAAGATCCTAGAAGAACTTAGGAGATGAACGAATCAATGGTTTCTGGACATTCCACCAAAGAGGATATATCCAAAGACTTGATTCACACTACAAGAAGGATAATCTGATACCAGTTCAAGACCCAATGGAAACAGGAGTACTGCTGACTGCTCGTAAAGCCCAAGGTTCACACCCAGAAGATGCAATTGAGTATAGATCATTGATCTGTGCACTGATGTTCATCGCATCACAAACACGACTGGACATTTTGTTCTCAGTGATCGCCCTAGCACAGTATAATGCCAACCCTGGACAAGACCATTGGAAAAGCCTACAGAGTCCTATTGTACACATCGACGACTTAAGACTTAAGGATCGTCTGTGACAAGACAACAAAAGTGACCGTACTCAGTTTGTACACGGACAGCTCATGGGCTTCCAGCATTGACGATCGGAAGTCCTGATCTGGGTATGTGGGATTACTGTCCGGGATTCCCATATCCTGGAGAGCACACAAACAAAGGTGCACAGCCCTTTCAACCATGGAAGCCGAGTTTATTGGACTGTCGACGACGTGTGAAGTGATCTGGCTACAAGCAATCCAACAAGAACATAGCTTTGGTCCCACTGCATATGCCTATCAAGATTTATTGCGACAACAGGGCTCCCACGCCCAAATTGCATTTTTTTTATTTTATGACAAAACTACCCTATATTTTCATTAATACCAGTTGTTGCACACTGAAACATTATGTTTGGTGCATGATTTAATCGCTTACAACGCTGTAAAATTTCCAAGCTTAGCAAAAGTGCTTACCAGAAGTGGTCAACTGTGCAGTCGCATCCTGAAAGAAACTATGGAGGGAACCATCTACTATACGGTTCGATTAGTCTTTCGCCTCTATACTCAGATCCGACGATCGATTTGAACGTCAAAACTGCTACGAATTGACGACTTGGCACATAAAACTCGCTATCCGGTATGAAAAAACATTCACAGTTTTACTTCTACTCTCAGTTAAGTTTCAAAATCTTAGCGGGCTGGACTCGAGCAACGCAGCGTTCGCTTTCCTGTGACAGCTCTAAAAGGGCTTGCTTTATCACAGTTTGTCTGTCTAGTCTCATGCTTATCTTTGTCTGGGCTCCTAATAAGTCACTCCTGACAAGGTTCTTTTGTCTTACTTCCAGCAATTTTTCGTTTCCTTGGGCTGTAAGTTCCTCAACAACCTTTAGTGCTGCTGTTTGGGCTTCGATTTTGCATGTACCGTAAATCGTATTAAAAGCCCAGTTGAAGCTAAAGCCCACCTCCTAAAATGCTGTAAAGTCAAAATCATGAAATAGTGGAGGTAAAGCCCACCCCTCAAATTGTCATTTTTCTACGAAAAATTACTTAAAAGAGTTATATGATGTGAATAAAGATAGTACTGCTTGCTATGTTTACTGGCCCCTTCTCCCTCCCTGTAGTAATAGTGGACTCTTAGCTCCTAGCACCTGCACAAGGCCTGGGCATCTCTCACCTAAGCTTCCTCCCTTCTTTACAGCAATTAAAAGGATGTAAAAATTGGTCTTTCAGAGATCGTCAAAGCTTAGAATTTTCTGTAATAGATGTCCAGAAAGGTTAAAAAATGTATAATGCTTGATTTAAAGCCCACCCCCCTATTTTTGCCAAATTAACTGCATAAGCCCATGGGCGTTTAATTCACGACGGTATATACTTTCATTCATCATGACGTACGGCTTTTCGTTTCTGTTGGTTTCTTTTTTCCTCAAGTGCTTCTTCGGCTGCTAATCCTGCATTTCACTGTTCGTTTCATTTTTTTCAGATCCTCTTGCTGTAATTCATATTTGGAGAGCGAATTATTTACAGATGATAACAATGCTTTGGTGATAGGGTAGTTTAACACTCCTCCTTTCAAGAAACTGCATCTTTCACCAAACGTAGGGCAACAATAGTTTCTTCAGATACGATGTGCTTTGTTGACACTCAACACATGCTCTGGCACAGCATTTCCGTGACTTAAACTGAGGCAACATTTCACTAACTAACAAATGTGGGTATTTGAATTGTCCTTGAAGTCTTTGCTCTCACTCCATAGACTGGTGAGCAACATTAAGTGTAACCTCAGTTTGATACACCAGCCATTGCGTCCTAACAAGCATAAGTCTTCTTTGGTTTGATCTTTCTGGATGCCAAAAACTTCAGCTAGTGTGCCGTTGAGAACAGAACCTATTGTCAAGGACAGTCTTGAAATTGATGTCAAAGGTGATTGGTGATGCATTTTCGCAGGATGGATATACTAGACGTTTCGAATAATGGAAGAATCTAACGGGAGTGTTTTTTGCAGATGTGACGCTAGCGTGCACCAGAATTCTCTAAACTCCATCATGATGATTATCTGTCTATCAGAAGGAAGGGCAATGAGCAACGACTTTGTTCTAGTGCCAATATCTACTGAGGTTCCTTAAATTTGAAACGTTGCTACAGTCATTCTTAGTTAAATCTCGTCCTCCTTTTCTTGTGCATACTCCACATCAACATACAAAAGGTAGGCTACTTCACATTTTTACCCAACACGTTAAAATGCAAGCAACTCATTTCATCATACAGTAAGCAATGGCCGATTCGATTGGAACCGAGTTCAAGGCGGCCTCACACATTTCGGCAACAAATGGCACAAATGTTAAGTAAAACGGAATGAGTGGGTTTTTTTAGACTGGCTACAATATGTTGGTACGGTACATGAAGTGGAGCAAATTTCCCTTTTGAAATCTTTTGCTTTGGCAGAAATTCCAGAAAATACAAAGATTCTGAAATTGATCCCAGATGAATAGAAGAACAAGCTGGAATCGAGGGAGGACTGACTTGCAAATGGCCACGTTAAATAAAGTAGGCCTAAACGAGTAAACATCAGAAACTCAAAATTTATATTATTTTATGACATGAAACGGAATTTCATGACAAATTTACGACATTTTATTGAAATCGGAAAATTGCATGAATTTTATGACATGTGGGAGCCATGTGACAATCAGGCTGCAATTGCATTCGCCAAAGACAATCGTGAGCATATGGAAACTGAACACGTCAATATCAGGTACAAGTTTGTGCGCGACGCCCTAAATGGAACCACCTTTGTGCTTGAATACATCTCAACACAGAATGTCGTCGACATCTTCACCAAGCCCGTAACGTCTTTTGATTGGTGCCGACAAGCCATTTGTCAATGAAAAGTGAAGTGTTTTGAAAGTGTGTGTTCCACGAGTGCACAGTGTGAATGTGATTGTGTCTACCCTCCGACTGCCTGGAAAGGGGCGGTATGCGAGTGTGAGTTCCAGCAAGTCGTATGTGCGACACGCTAGGCCACCTGCAAGCAAGCCCGCAGCTGGCACGAAACGAACACACCTGTAATTGGGGCCGTTGGCCTTGCCACGCCAACCCCGCAAGAGGAGGTTCTCCCTGCGGCCTGGCCTGAGAGTTGGACATGCATGGAGGTGTTTCATGTCCCGTCCTTAAAAACACGCAAACCGACTTTAAAAAGCCACAAATGTCTCAGGAAGGACTATATACTGTTAATAGACAATTAAAGTGTTTATTGAAATACAAGTAAGACTATTGCACTGTATATGTAATTGAGTAAACTGTGCACCAAACAAGTAAATTGGTGTGCGAATATTTTGGCTTTATGAAACTTTGCGTTTGCCCTATTTTGTTTTTCTGTCTCAATATTTGCATAAACCTTTGCTCTGCTAACTTCATAAGTTCACTTCAGAATTTAACAGTAAAAAGGTCCGCAACAGGAGTACAGCATGAAAAAAACTAGCCCATAAGTCAACCATCAAGGGAATGAGGGACACTAGTTGAAGAAATATTCGTGTTTTTGTGATGGTGAAGGCAGACTACAAGACGACGAGCAGCATGTTTATCAGACTTGACCCAAGCTTTTAAAATTTTATTAACATTGGATTCAGGATGTTGATCGCAAATTTCACAAGGTACTTTAACAAGATCACAAGGTTGACCATGTTTAGGTTGATCCGTGATACAGTAGACACCGTTTATAAGGAATTATTGCTTTTAAAGAACAGATTATAACAACCATTCTAACAAATTTAGTGCTATTCTCTTCCGGATATAAAGAATTTTTGGTTATAAGGAACATTTTTCAATGTCCCTTGAGGTTCTTTGTAAATGGTGTTGACCGTATTGGTTTCTTCAAACACACTTTTTCTCTTGTGAATATAATACTCGAGGGTCATCATATAAACTGGTTGTTAAAAATCCCCACTTCAATGCTACACGTAATTCTTTTTACCACCGTTTAGTACATCTCTGGAACTCTTTACCTGACACTGTAGTTTCTGCAGCCTCTGTTATGTTGTTTAAAAATACATTGGACCGCCACATATCTGACGACCTAAAATATTACTTTTACCCATAGGCTAACTCATTTTTGGTAGGCTATGCTAAAGAAAATCCACAATTTTGCTGAAACTATCCGTATGAATATTTTTGACAAACCGTGTTCACTCGTAAGGCGTATTATTGTTTTCCAGTTTAAACATGGCTATACTTTTGGTGTTCGAGAGTTTATTCTATTGTTAATGTTTATTTATATGTCAATTTTTTTTATTTTTGTTTTCTTTTTTATTACCATTTGTTTACTTTTCTTGTAACAAAAGCAATACCTTCGTAGTTGGTCTAAAAAATATGTTTTATAAGATACATCCAAAATCGACGAAAATACAGGCACGAAAACATTGCTAAGGGGGGTGAAATGCTTTCTCGAAAACAGTTTTTCGGCTGCAACTTCTTAACCGTCACCAAATCGAAAGGATAATGTTAAAACAAAACCGTTCAGTACACAATTCTGAACAGGAAAGGTGATATACATATTTTAAGTAAACACAACCACTGAAACCCAATAACGTGTTAACTGTAACACCCTTAATATTATGCACTTAAGTGTTCCTTTTCGGTTTTAAAGTGCTCTTGCGAGCTCTCTGTTAGCCCAAAATGCACATGCTTATAATATTCTGCAAGGTGGGGCTCTCTTCTTTATATCAATCCTAATTCAACTTGTTTAGGTTAGATAGGGACTGTTTTACGCCAGTTTAAAGGTGAAGTGTTACTGGCGTAGTGGCAAAAGCATATGGTGATTTTCGATTTCAAAGTGCTCTTACGATCTCTCTATTAAACCAAACTGGACATGCTTCGAATTTTTTGAAAGGTCGGGATCTCGTCTTTCCATCAATCCTAACCAAATTGGTCAAGCTTAAATAGGGACCGTCCGACACCTGTTTAACTGTGAAGTGGTAATGGCATAACACCGAAAGCATATGGTGATTTTCGATTTCATAGGGCTACTGCAAGCGCTCTAACAAACCGAAGTGGACATGCTTAGAATTTTCTGAAAGGAGGGGATCTCTTCTTTCCATCAATCCTAACTAAACTTGTTTAGCTTAGATAGGGATCGTATTATGCCAATTTAAAGGTGAAGAGTTAGTGGAGTAGTGGTAAAAGCGTATAGTGATTTTCTATTTCAAACTGCTCTTACTATCTTTCTATTAACCCGAAGTGGACATGCTTAGGATTTTCTGAAAGGTGTGGATCTCTTCTTGCTATCAATCCTAACTAAAATTGTTTACCTCGGATAGGGACCGTCCTAGGCCCCTTTAAAGGTGAAGTGGTAATGCCATAGGAGCGAAAATCACCTCATTCTTTCACCTTTAAATGGGCGTAGGATGGTTCCTATATAAGGTAAACAATTTTAGTTAGGATTGATGGAAAGAAGAGATCCCCACCTTTCTGAAAATCATAAGCATTTCCACTTTGGTGTAATGGAGAGACAGTAGGAGCGGTTTGCTATAGAAAATCTGTATTCGCTTTTGCCACTAAACTACTAACACTTCACCTTTAACAGGTGTAGGACGGTCCCTATTTAAGCTAAACAATTTTCGTTAGGATTGATGGAAAGAGGAGATCCCCATCTTTCAGAAAATCTTAAGCATGTGTACATCGGGTTGGTAGCGCGTTCGAAGTAGCCCTCTGAAATCGAAAATCACCATATGCTTTCGGTGTTATACCATTACCACTTCACAGTTAACGGGTATCGGACGGTCCCTATTTAAGATTGACCAATGTGGTTAGGATTGATGGAAAGAAGAGATCTCGACCTTTCAAAAAATCCTAAGCATGTCCAGTTAACAGAGAGATCGTAAGAGCACTTTGAAATCGAAAATCACCATATGCTTTTGCCACTACGCCGGTAACACTTCACTTTTAAACAGGCGTAAAACGGTCCCTATCTACCCTAAACAATTTTAATTAGGATTGATGGAAAGAACAGAGATCCCCACCTTTCACAATATTACAATGATGTCAATTTTGGGCTAACAGAGAGCTCGCAAAAGCACTTTAAACCGAAAAGGAACACTCTAGTGCATAATAATAAGGGTGATACAAGTTCTTG
This sequence comes from Lithobius niger, assembly GCA_023313725.1. NCBI lineage: Eukaryota > Metazoa > Arthropoda > Chilopoda > Lithobiomorpha > Lithobiidae > Lithobius > Lithobius niger. Next base: position 8,211 of record JAHWFP010093982.1, on the reverse strand, counting down.
GGGTTCAATGGTTGCGTTTACATAAAAGATGAATATCACCTTTTCTGTCCATAATTATGTGCTGAACGGATTTGTTTTATTATTATCCTTTCGATTTGGTGACGGTTAAGGAGTTGCAGACGAAAACCTGTTTTGGGGGAAGAATTCTACCCCTTTCGCAACGTTTTCGTGGCTAGATTTTCGTAGATTTTGGATGCATTTTATAAAACATATTTCTTAGACTAACTGCGAAGGTATTGCTTTTGTTACAATTTTTTTCAGGGTCAAACCCACGAATGACCATACTAAATGAAGATATGCCAAACTAAAAGATAACTCCCGATGCTATCGCAACAAATATTATTATTATTATTATAACTTACCACATTTACTAACTAAACAAATTTTAATACTTGTATTAGTTTTAAAAGGGTTAAAGGGTTTAACGAGCGTTAACCACTCCTGGTCATCTGCCCGAAGCCCTAAGGCCCTATGTCTGCAACAGCCAGATTCCCAGGCGGTCACCCACCCAAGTATCAATCCAGCCCAATGCTGCTTAACTTCGGGGATCTGACGAGAACCGGTGTTTCCAGCACTGCAAGGCCGCTGGCCGTATTAGTTTTAAAACATTGGTACAACAATACCCCATAATATAACAACAATACAAGTGGAAACCATACCACCACAACAATAAACCATACCATACAACCACCACCATACCATACCTCTTACAACAATAAACCTGTTATAACAATGCTAATTTTTAGGCTCTCATGCAACAACGCATACAAAATGATTATTTGTGAAGACCTTCGGTCTATTGTTATCAAAGTTTAATTGCATACACAACAAATAATAGAAATCGTTAACTTGCCAACTATTTAAGATAAACGCATGTGGTTTGCGGCATTCGTTAGCTTTATTTATCTTCTACAATTCCTATCCCGGCATATATTGACGTAAATCCGATCCCTACGCCGCGGTGTACAATTTAAAAAGGTGAGAGTAGAGATTTGTACATTTAAACCATAAAATTTCTCCCAAAACTATACGTTTCTGGAAATTTTCACCAGATATGATTTTTGTCGGAAATTTTATGCTCCATAACTTTGGTCCTATGCATTACTGCCATAAAGTTAACGGGAGGCGAGATAATGGACGAAAACCCTAAACCGGAAGTGAGTGTTGGCCATTTTTCCAACATAGTGGCGAAAGCTCAATTCGGAATGTTGGGGAATTTTAGTATATTGGTTAGTATGACTTATAGGGGTTATGTACCAATTTTCAGCTTAATGGGAATTTGTTCCCACAAAAAAAGCTAATTTGACTGGACTACATGCCTTGTAGCCTACAAGAAAATATTGACATACTAATACTATACTAATACTGAACATAATAAATCTGAAATCAAACCAACCTTTTCTTGGACGATTGACACATACGGTAGTATTAACATGGCATCTCGATGATAATGTAGCAATTCCTTCAATATAAGAAGCTCTGCGATTAACGTTTTTCCACCAGATGTTGGAAGTGTATATATCAGATTCTGACGTCGTTCGATGGCAGGCAACTGCAAACATTCTACTTGCCAATCTAAGATAGAAAGCATACATTTTAATACGCAACTAGGCAATGCAATGAGACAATAGGCTATGTTCTCTTTAAAACGAAGGACCAAATGCATAAATAAAAGGTTCTTTACACAGATGGTTTCCTTATAGTGAATTACGAGCGAGTAATGCCAAAATCCTTTATTATAAAGATGAAAATAAATTAAACTGTTGTTTAAATCAAATTGTGAGGGACAGTGACCACCCTCTCGAATGTTGGTTGCCACTCATCATTAGGCGAATGAAAATCAGCAGCTGGCAACTTGATTTTAGCCCTCCTCGCCAAAATGGTGACTGGCTATAGAGAATGACACTCAAACTTGGGATAATTGGGGAATAACGTACAAAGAACGACTTTACGTTGGAGAACAGTTAGGCACAAACTTTAACGTTGACCACAGCAAACGGGTGTTGAAGTAAATATTAAATTCTTACCGTAAAGCTCAGTAATTCCTTTGTGGGTGGCTAACAAACTTTTCACTTTACCAGACAAGCCAAAAAAGTCAAACTGTGAACTACTGGCAGATGTTTGCCGTGCCTCTTCTTCGACGGCAGCTTTTAGCCTTTCTTCTTCCAATAGCTTACTCTTGATCCGAAGCTCACTAACTTCGGCGGTCGTACTATTTTTGTGTAGACTGTTTAAAATCATACTTTTCATAGAACCATTCTTGGCCCCATCATCTTTGGCCGACTGGATTTCGGCGGCCGATAAGGAAGACAAGGGAACTTTGTTCTGTTCCACATTTTCGTCGAGGAATTCATAATTCATGTCGGAACAAGAACACGATATCGTGCTGATAGTGCTTACTGATGTGAAATCGGAAAGACGGGCCGGCGATGTGGGACCTCTAATGGCCGTGGCAAGACTGAAAGCATTTTTAGTATCCCTCTGTACGATATCAATGCTACTACTTCCACCACTACCCCCTCCAGATTGTTTCCCGTCATTACCACTCATACAACATTCGAAATCGGAAAATAAATCGGGAGAGAGACGTTTTATTTTTTTCTCCGGCGACTTTCCACCTTGTTCAATAATTGAATCTAAATCAAGATTGGTAAACCAGGAATCGCCTTCTACAAATTCGCTTCCACTACAGTTTAAGATTTCACCATTACCCAAATTGGGATTCCCTTTAAAATTATTGATAACTACTACTCCACCACCACAAAGTTCAGCCTCCGAACAGTTCGGTGTTATAAATTCAATTCTGTCGGGAATTTGTGTGGTATTATTACTGTCGTTTGGACTTGAGTTCGTTGTAGGTGGAGTTGGTAGCAATAAATTTGTTGAGGGAGAGCTGGCCATCGTCCTAGATGATACTCGTTTACGCTTGATGTTGGGGTTGGCTTTCTCAGGATCAGCCATTGTCACACATAAGATAGTAACAATCGTCATGGGAAGTGCTGCTTAAGTACTTTCTCGTGTTGGAAAGACTTGTGTTTGGTCGTTAAATAACTTCAAATTTAGACTGTCGGCCATGTTTCTGGTTCAACTTGGCCGCCAAACGACATAGGAGGACATCTTTGTGAGTATCTAAATGTAGCCACTAAATACCAAACTAATATACTTAATCTAAGCTAACCTAACCATTAACAAATCAAACAGAAAACCTTTTCCATTAATTTTACACATATACAACAGTAAGTTTTCATTATTATTATTTTTAATAATTTCTTTTCAACCTAAAATTACAACCATGATGGCTATAATTAGACAGCGCAACCACATTACAACAGTGAGCGTTGCTAAGATACACTAGCCAGAAAGGTGTATACGTAAACGCTAGACTACATATGTGGTAAACTGGCGAGATAGGTGGTCGCCAAACTCATTCCATAAGTTCATGGTACCATACACATGAGATACATTTTGCACTAAAGCAATTTAAGACTACTGTTTAAGTACAATTAACAGCCTGTGCACATCCTGTGTTTAGCATTAAATTGATTTGTGTGACAACAAATCAGTGCACTTTGTGAAATCACACAGGCATACATCTTAAATTCCTAGTCTCAACATCAGTGGAAGTGCCGAAAACCAATTCGTTATGAAGAAAAAACTATTACGAAACAAAAATAAAAAATTAATATTTTTATTTATGTTAAATAATATTATAGTTATAATTGTAATGTAAATGTGGGAAAAAATTGTTTTGGAGTATTACTGTAAATAAATTTACGACATTATTCGTAGTCGGAACTTGTTTTGCGGGAAACATGAATGAATGTTTTGCTCGGCATGTGCAACATGTGTGGTCATGAATATTGGCCAAAATTTATTTGGGAACTGAACTTGTGCACAAAATTAATGTGAATTTAAGCCAATTAGTTGAAAATGTCTTCAGACAACCGTAATAAGTGTCACCAAGGCAACATAGATGTGGAGTTCGTACGACTTCCCACTCGTACCACTACAATGCCTACCTCGAGCAGATTGAGCGACTTGTTGGTTCGCTACGGAATTGCAATAACAGGTGTGCATTTGTGACGTAGTTGGGTTAATGTTCTGTAAATCTGTTTTCAACTATTTGCTAAGACATATTGTAGTGGCGATTGTTGTAAGTGCTGATTATTGTTGCGGCACATCGTATCAGGGGACCCTTTTGGGATGCTCTGCTGGGATTGACAGTCAGTGGTGAATAACCAATCAAATTTCACAATTTCAATTTCAAATTACATGATAAAAATCCACCAAAAACATTGTTAACGGAACCACCATGAAACTTACAGTGAACAGTCAAATGGCTTATTTCCTCCATAATCGCTCACCTCCACAAAGAAGACACTCACAGTCTCACTAATTTTCAAAAGTACCCCTACTGTTTTTATCAGGCTCTCCAAAGGTCAGTTCAGGTCTCTGGTTACGTTTTGTACTAACAACTCTCATCGACATGGACGATTCACGTACGGCTGCCTGTAAGCTCGAGCGTGTTCCAGCCTTCTGTAACTGCGATAGCAGCGCCACCGTAAAATCCGTTAGTGGCGTGTAACCTTAGACCAGTGGTTCTCAACCTTAATCAAACTGTGGGGCCCCCCCCCCCCCACCAAAACTGTTTCGCGACCTCCCAAATAAATTCCTTCGCCTGTCAGTTTCACTACTAGAGGGTCAGGGGAAGCCAACCCTTTTTTTATAGATAAAAATGTCAACTCACTCAACTGTTTTTGATGAACGTCGGCGAATTTTCAATCCAAATCGTAGATCTTCGTCAGGCCAAAAATATATTTACATTATTTACACGACATCTGGAACACACACTTGGACTACATCTAAGCTTCTTCGTCTCTGCAGTGTTCGTTTGATTTTGAAGTTTTATTGCTTTATTGCCCCTGTTGTGATTGGGCCAGTTTTTGGGGCAGTTTTGGTGCTTCGTGCTGCTACGGTTTTGTGGGTGTTGGGAAGGAGAGCTTTGATTTGGCCGAAGGCACCTTTAGTTAGGTTGCATGGTGGTGGATTTTGTGTGGCTATTGCGAGTGATTCTAGTGCGAGTCTTGGATACAATCTCTTTTCGTAAAATAAAATTTCGGTATTCTCGAAATCGGGGTTATGTCCGGTGTCGACGTGGTGTACTGCCAGACCATCGTTTAAATCGAATTGTTGAACAGCAGTTTTGTGCTCAGAATTTCTTACTTTGACCAAGCGTTTTGTGTGTCCTATGTATGTAGTAGGGCATTTGAGGCATGGAATCCTGTAAACAACGTTGGATCTTAAGGTTGTTGGAATGGGTTTTGATGGCGGTTTGAGTAGGGTTTTGATGTTAGGAGGTGTCGAAAATCGGGTGTGGATGTTAGCTTCTCTAAGAATGCGGCGGATTGGTTCAGATACTGACTGCAGGTAGGGGATGGTGATGGTTTTTATGGGTGTTGTTGGCTCTTCGATGTTATTGTTTTTGACTTTTTGGGGTGGTGGAAAGCTGTCTGGGTAGTGATTGAGTTTGAATTTCTTCTTGGTTTGCGAAGTGGCATGGTTGAGTGCGTCGGAATCCATGGATCGAATTTTGGCCCGTTTCAACTCGTTGTTATATTTTTGGCCTGACGAAGATCCACGATTTGGATTGAAAATTCGCCGACGTTCATCAAAAACAGTTGAGTGAGTTGACATTTTTATCTATAAACATGATACCTCAACGTAAAATGCCGATCTTTAACCCTTTTTTTTTTTGCATTTTAAGCATTTTAAACGTCATCATTTATTAATAAAAAAAAAATGCTCACGTCACCTACAGCTAACCTTAATTACAGCAAACAGTTATGAAGGAGCAATCCCAGGCACACAGACACACCACCTACCATACGCGCCGCTTGCATACGACTAAACCTGAGTTGAGCGCGCAAACTCTCATAGATAGGGAATACCCTGGCACGAAGTCACGCCACAAAGTTGTTTTTAGATTAGAAAGATTAGTTGTTAGAATGGGGAGATTAGAATTAGTTTTTTAGAAGAGATAAAAGTACTTTACAATTAATTAATTTTATTGGTGATTAAATTTCAGGGGGAAAAAGATTTTAAGATTATAAGATTTAAAAAAAGTAAAATAATTTTTTTCCTGCTTGCATATCGTGACCCCAGAGAGGACGTCCGCGACCCCATTTCGGGGTCGCGACACGTAGGTTGAAAACCACTGCCTTAGACCACCTCACTCTTGTCACGCGAGTGACGAGAGTTAAACGGCAAAACCGGGGAAACCTTCGAAAATAGTTTCGATTTCCCATGATGCAAGGTCGTGCAGCCAGTCTCCTAACAGTATCGGGCGCACAGGCTTTGTATGGCGGTGAAGGTAGGTGAATCGTCCATCTCTAAGAGAGTTGTTAGTCCAAGGTTACATCATTGCTTTAGCACGGGTCAATCATCTTCGCTGCCTCGAATCTGTAGCCATCCAACACCTTGAAAAAAATGGGGTCCCCCTTGTGAACAGCTATGGTCTGTCACACCCCAACGTGGTACATTTAGTAGGAAAAGACTTAAAAGATCGGTTGGCGCGCACAATTGGAGAATAGATAGAGGCAAGACTGGCCCTATGACCTTCAAATATGGGGAGGCTGCGGTGTGTGCCATGTACCTTGCAAATATGGGAGGCTGTGATAACTGATAACCGCCAAATTAAAATCCAGGCAACAAGCAAGAACCACAGACCTGAATTGACCTATGGAGGGCCTGACAGACAGGAGGGATCTCGTTGAAAAGTAGCAAGACTGCGCGAGTGTTTTCTTTGTGAAACTGAGCGATTATGGAGGAAATAAGCCATTTGACTGTTAATTGTGAGTTTCATGGTAGTTCTGTTTCATAGTAGGCTGTTCATCAAAAAAAATCCAGTGACCAAAAAATTCTTCAATAGCAATTATTGTCAAAAATGTTACGCTCATTGATCTGCAAGGATTTTCAGGCACATAACGAAGTGCCTTCCCTACACAAAACTGGTAAACTGGTTGCCAAGTTGAGAATGATTGATTGGCTTTTCAATAAAGTGATCTAGACACACACTAGTGTGTTGCCGCCAAGTAATAGTAGATCATCCAATTGTAGACATCCGATTATTAAAAGATATTGTTGATGAAAAAAGGTGGCCTCACTAGCAGACTGTGTCTTTTAACTGAAGCAAGCTTATACCTGTTTTCAGCATACTGGTGTAAATTCCCCATGAGTTAGAAATCTTTGCAAATCATTTGAATCAATTGTCTGTGGTCCAGTAACGAAGAAAACCTCAACCTTAAAATGTAAGAACGTGTTCTTTATGGAGAAAAAGTGCCCTCAATAACGTTGAGTGTTACTAGTAACTAGTAAACTAGCTAATCCACAGGCTCCCATGTTAATTCTCATAGGGTATAAAGACACCTGTACAGCTCACTAGGGAAAGTTGCCAGATCTAAATTTCGGCAGACCGGTAAAGCGTCATGGGGAAGTGACTTTTTCTAAAATGGGGGTTGCAGGTAGAAGCGCGTGATTCTGAAGTGGCGCGTAAATGCAAAGTTATTGTTGTAACCATTGTTTGTGTTGTCATTCAACACTCAACAGTAGATTATAACATGATTAAGTTGTATATTCATTACTTAATTGGTAGAATACATGGTTGTTGCAAATAGGTGGTTCACTTATGCTGTAAGTTAAGCTTAGAGTAAGGTAGCTTTTGTAGCAGGGTGTTTGGCTTCGGGCCTCGGCCCGAATAAATTTCTCATTACTGGTTCACTAAGAGACAGGGTTTCTTTTATTGCATAGGAACTTATTAAGTCCTTGCAGTTACCATACTCTTAGGCCAAACAAACAAAATGGTTTGGTTTGCGTTACCTGACCCCGACCCTATTTTTACGAGCCGACCCTAAACTTCTTTTCTGTCCAAGGAAAAAAAAATCTCCATCCTACAATACAAAAGTGATTCAATTGCTTCCTGGAAAAAGGAAAAATACTGCTCTGTGAACATGAATGTATATTTATTGCATAAACAAATATTAAATTACAATTTTTGAAGTCCATGTTTACGTTTTGTACGCTTAGATTTCAAAGTAAAGGATATTTACCGTTCCAATATCCTTGCAAATTTTCGACAGTCAGGTTTTCTAGAGTTGGAGGAGCTCAGAACGACTGTCTTCATCAGGCTACCACATCACCGCTTACTTCGTCGTG
>JAHWFP010093980.1:702-11431 GCA_023313725.1 Lithobius niger | reverse complement strand
GCCCCCACCTTTATTTCTAAAATCCATTTCTCGACTTTAACAGCTTTATCACCTGACAAAGACAATCCCATTTCCCGATATAACGACATTTTGGACAGCGTACAAGAAATGAGAAGACATTAAATTTTTACTATCACCGCCATAAAATTGTCTTGCGAGAATTACCATTCAGATGAGAAATACACCACGTGCTTAGAAGATTTTGAGTGGATCAGAAGGTCTCACGTGTTATGACGAGAAACATGAAACGTATGTTAAGGCCAAAAAATTTTTTTAACGGGCGGTTTGGCATTACTTGTTCCTTGACCGGGACGCTATACAAGATTTACAGCCAAAGTTACGATCGACTAGGAATTCGGATCTTGGTGAAGACTGGCATTTTAAATTGAGCTTTGTGAGCTTTAAATTGAGCTTTGTGAGCAAAATAAATTTTTAAGTTCAATTCACTGAACTGGTAATTGTGACCGTGAATTTTTAATGCTCGTTTACGGAATCTCATCAGCCCGGAAACGTATGTGCACTACACTATTAACACATAACACTTGGTGCAGTGGCAACCCGGACCACTGCACTGTGACTGAGGTGTAAGGTTGGCGCTCATGACCCAGCTGTCGACGCGCCATTAAGTCTCAATCCCCCCATCCCCCACATAACACTTTCACACAGGGGCACTACACGGAGCGGGGCAGGTGCAAGAACGAAAAAAAGCTTAAGTGCTCGGGTACACTGCACGGCCATTCCTACATTCTGTGGATGTGTATGCATTTGTGAACTGACAGTCGTCGTAAGTGACATTTTTTTTAGTCCGGCGAAATAGTCAGCACCATCTGTTGGTGTGAAAATAAAATAAAAACAGAACAATGTGTTTTAATTGCGGATAATGGTTATCCAACGGATATTAATTATTCGTTTTACGTGTAGTCGGGCAGTTACAGCTACGATCATTAGGGTGCTTGGGTTGGGAGGATCCGTCATTTCCGGCGATAGATTTATCAAAGGCACAAGAGGCAGTTTTGCGCGCCAGCAGCACCCTCATGAAAACGACGGAATAAATCTTCAAATGCCACTTACCAATTCGATACTATCAATTATCTGTTATTTATAACGTTGTTTACACTGATTAATGAAAGAGAAAACAGAAAATAATAGCACATTCCTGAATTTACTTCCTAAACGAACATTTTGTCTTCGAGAGGCTCGTTTATACTTGCTGAAGTTTGAACCGAATGAGGGGGTAGCTAAGCAAGCTTCACTGCAAGATCGACCCCCTAACGGTCGCAGCTTGGGGGCCTTCTAATGAAATCAGGACGGTTCAACTCTGAACCCAAATTAGGCAGGTCCGGTAGAAAGCTAGAGGGAAAAATGGTTAAAAGACGAACTTGATGGCATACAAAGTGTACGTTCGCCCACTGTGGGAGTATGCGAGCCTGGTCTGGTCACCGTATCTGCTAAAGGATGTTAACCACATTGAGTCCGGTCAAAAAGTCTGTACCAAGTCAATGCTGGAAATGAATAATCTATCTTACACATGCGTCTTAAAAAGCTAAAACTTGACACCCTTGAACTTTGTAGATGAAAAGCCGATCTGACTATGACATTCAAAATTCTACACGGCTTACTTCAAGTGGATCTTCCACTCTCCGAAATTAGTAATAATGTCACGCGAGCATTGAGAAATAAGCTGATTACCCCTAAATACAAATTAATTTGTAGATAAATTTTATTGCAATGAAATTCGAGTTGTTCCGGTTTGGAACTCCCTTACTGATGAAACTTTCTCTGCACCATCTGAGAAAACCTTCAAGCTGTTTAACTACCTTTCTGAAGCGCCCACAATACTGCACTTAGTTCGAATACCTGGGCGGTCGCCCAAAGGCTAGTAGCTATCAGTCCCAGGACCGTTTCCAGTCCTGTCGCTACATCAGCAAACTGTTTTATAATTATTATTTTTTAGGCTAAAATATTCTTATTATTATTACTGTGAATTAATACTTTCCTTAATACTTTATCATATCAAAAACCAAAACTGGTAAAAGGGGCCGCCAAGTTCCGAATGGTTCGGCCCTTCAAAGCAGTGATATCAACACACCAAAACATTCGCCAAGTTAATCGCACCGCTTAACAGTTCGAAGGTTAAATGAAAACTAGAACATTGCTACTTTCGGTGCGATTAAGTTGGCGAATGTTTTGGTGTGTTGATATATCACTCCTTTGAAGGGCCGAACCAGTCGGAACTTTGCGGCCCCTGTTACCAGTTTTGTGAATTAATACTCTCCTTAATACTTTATACTTCTTAATACTATCCTTGCAAAACTGTTGTACATAGATGTTGAAAATATACTTCCTTAGCAGCAAACAATATAGCTTTCTGACTAATCCGTTTTCTCGAAGCAGACAGAAGCTCTTAAAGAGTTTCGTACATAATCAAGCTAAATTAAAAATAATTATTAAATTATAAATGCTAATCCCCGCCCCTCTTACTATAGCTTTCGACCTGCCCTCCCTGCATGTTTCCCAAGTTGGGCTTTACCATTCTCTCTTCTAACGGTTCGACACTATGAGAGAAAAAAATCATAGCCATGAATTGAGATATAAGAGTGAACATTTCCGAAACTAGCCAGGATTAAATAGTGGACGACTTATCTTGAAAATCCCGAGATTTGAAAACTAATTTCGTTATTGTTTCAAGCGAACGCACTCAGCTGGCTTAAGGGAAGAAGCCGACAAATCCTCCATTCACAAAAAAAAAAAAAAAAAAAAAAAACTGAATGATTTAACAGACGAAGCGGTATCAACACTGTGCAGTAAAGAAGGCTTTTCGTTGATACACTCGGGCAAGGGGAGGAAGCAATCGGAGCTTTTGTTTTAGAGTAAATGCTTCCGCGGCTATTAACGCCACCGTTCTTTTTAACACTTTCCCATTTGTTAGCTCGTATAAAATACCTTACGACCTAGCCCACTTTACAGCCCCTAAAATAAAGTTTTATATTGGCAATGAAAATTGTTTCCAAAATGAAAAATGTGTAACGTGTTACTTCTGAGGTAGTTAAATGCTACCGTTTATTGTGCCCTAAACTCATAACGGGTGTAAGTACTAAACTAAGTAACCAATTTCAGATACACATTAACTGTTAACCCATTAAGAACTACTACGAACCGATACCGTATGTTATTTTTTTTTTGGAGGTTGGGGGGGGGGGGGGGCGGAGGAATTGATAATGTGACCTCCAACCCATAGTGCACTATAGTTACAAACTAAGAATGTTTTACAAAGTTGCTTAGATACGGTATACATCGTAAAAAAAATAATAATATAACGTTTGAAAAAGTAACTGCAGAAAAACATGGTGAAAAGTCGTTCATAAGGAAATATGCCAAAACACCACAATTAAAAAAAACCGTGCCTATAACCTTGTGGTGCCCAACATCGTCACGACCAAATTTGAAAAAAAAAATTTTTTTAGTAATTACAGGGTTGATAATTAGTAGGTGTTTCAGTTTTGTGTTTAGATACCAGAATAATAATGCTAAACCTTTAAAAGAATACCGACATCGACCTGCAAAAGAATATTTCTATTGTCACGCGACGGTAACAGCTAAATTCTTGTTACAGGGCAAACAAGGCCATCAGTGGACAGTGGCGTAGAAGGCAGGGAGCAGAGATACTGTCCAGGACAGACCAGACTAAACCCCACAGCCGCCGCTGAAGGAGTGTGGTAGTCTTTCACACTACCCTGTACAGCACAGACTGGCAGGGACTTCGCCCGAGTCCCCTTTCTAGTTATTGATCAATTTTTTTTTTAATCTAATAACAACATTAGATGCCAGTTTCGTAAGAGGTATGTGGCCAACTTATACATAGAATGAACAACAACAAAAAAACAGCTGAAACAAAAAATAGTAACAATGTACAAATGGGAAAGGATTCACAAACAGCAAAAATTAATTCATTGGTCCCCTCGGACAAGTACACAAATTAACCAAACTCGAGGAAATTTATAAAAGTAAAAGACTTAGTCATACCTCATCAGAGCTATGCCTATCCACACGATTCTTTAAAACGTTAGCCGACGAGTCACAATCAGGTAGGCTATTCCACATGCGTGCTAGCATTTCTACAGCCAGAGGAGTTCAGGCCGCGTTTAGGCCACGACCTTTGCATTCTCGCAGCTAAAAGCTAGAAATCATCTGAAATTCCAACATGGCGGCTGTTTTGGCTCTGACAGCTCGCAACGAAACGAGTCAATAACTGAGTTTAGAAGCTATTAAGAAAAAGGTTTCGTCAGGAGGAATTCTTTATCTTACTGTCACGAATTATAAAACTACAAGCATTTGCTCAAACGATGTCGAATTTAGCTAATCCAGGTAGCGTTGTTACCATGGCAATAACATCTTCGCCATTCCGATTAAATTCCAGATGCCAGCTGAGTCGTTGCGTGAACGTGCTCTCAAAGTTGTATTAAGCCTGAAGCGCGACAAAGTACATTTCTAATGAGATCCTCTGTCACATATAATTCAAAAAGAGAATTACTTAGGTTGATGTCAATGCCTGTAATGATTTCGTGCCTATAGTGTCCGCGGCCTATCTTGAGTTCGCTGCAGAAGGAACACAGATAATCGATTGTACGTTTTTAGTAGCAGAGTGCCTTGCTAATATCCAAGATGGTTACAAAAACAATGGCGGCCGTCGATTAAAGCCGCCTCCTCCGGGAATACGTAGCCAATCATAAAACACTTGCTGGACTCAAGATACGCCGCGAACACAATAAGTAGAAGGCCCCCTCTCTGGCGGCGCGTGAGGGAGTGCAATTCTAAAATTTCCAGCCTCTTCTTGTAATTGTCATGGGCCAATCCTACAACACGCTTAGTGATTTTCTTTTATATGTTTTTGATCGATTTTTTTTTATCCTTTAAAAGTTTAAATACATCGGTTCCCAAAAAGGTACGCCATACTAATAATTGTGAGGTAATATTTAAGCTCCAATCAGATATTTAATTTAATTCAGGTCCCTCTGGTAATTAGGCCGCGTTCTGTCTGCCATCACTCACCCACGTTATCAAGCAATTAATTGTCTGATTCCAACCTAGTTTAAATCACTTTTTACCTTTTCTCAACCCTATTTGACATTTTTCGTTGAAAAGTTGTCTTTCTGAGGAAAGTAATTAAAACAGTACAAAGCATATTTAATTACCAGGGTCAGACAGTTGCTTGAAAACGGTATCTTGTCGCAAGAAATAGCACTAAGAGTAGAAATATCTAATTTATTGTTGCTATTTTGTGTAAACTGCTGCATGCAACGGTTGTCATTCGTTTTTTAAGTTTTTCAAGTGAAATTCGCCTTCCTCTTAATGTAAACGTGGCGTGATACACTAAAAACGTGATTACCTTGTAAGTGAAGGCAGGGCTCACTGCAGTATACCAGCCGGACCTTAGATGACAAATAAAATACACGACTAAACTGGACAATATGGCCGCCGGAAGCGCTAATGATGCGATTGATTTGTCCTGCTGCTGCTTTCTGTCAACCGAGAAACTATCGCTCTTTCCCTTGAAACACGTTTTGGATAAATGAACTTGTCCATAATTAGTGTTAAACTAGAGTAAGCTCGTGCTATGCACGGGGCCGGTCATGAATTAAGTTTACGGACACATTTCCCGGGACATTTTTCCGGCACTCTTCCCGACGACTTGTCAGATTGATCGACCACTCATGCCTGTTTGCATGCAGGTAGAATGGGAGAGCGCATTTGTAATGCGGGCGCAAGGAGGGGAGAAGTGATTGTTCGGCCCGACGACTTGTCAGATTGAACCTTTATTGAGTTGATCGACCACTCATGCCTGCCTCCTGTTTCCATGCTGGTAGAGTGGGAGAGTACATTTTCAATGCGGGCGCGAGGAGAGGAGAAGTTGTTTTCCTTTTAGTCTTCCTTTTAGCCGGTCTCCAAGATTATTATATAGATATAGTTAAATTTCTATTTTTTGCCGCATTTCAAGAACAAAAAATAAGCATTTTACTTACTTTATACGGGGTGCCAAACAATGATAGCCCCCCCCCCCCCTCCCCAGATCAACGAAGCATGATAGGAAAAAATGAAAGACCCGATTCGCAGCACATTTTATTGTGGGTTGACACTCACAAGCTCAATATTGAGTGTTCACTCTATAGCCATCACGAACAGATTGAAAACGAGCAGGATAGGGAGACAAAAGTGACTCAAACAGCTCCGTGTTTCTTGGTAATGAAGAGTGGTCCTAATTCCCCCGACCTGATCGATGTCTGTGAATACGTTGGATCCATCTTGAAGGTCAATTTTTTAAAAACGGGTGCTGTCTGAATCTCTAGCAAGTTGATTTAGTCGTACCAGGATGGAGAGGCACATCGATGATGTGCTTCGAGAAATGGAGTTTAACACGGTGCTTTTTGAGTCACTTTTGTCTTCCTACCCAACTCGTCTTAAATCTGTTCGCGACCTCAAGGGAATTAACAATGAACTAGCTGTACCCCCGGCGTATCATACGCTGGTCTAGCCGGTTCCCGCGTACCTAAGTGAAATACTTTACTGGGTAGCACGAAATGAAAATAACTTTAAGGCCCCCAATCTCTCCTCTCCACTCCCCCCCCCCCCCCCCCCCTCTCCCCACATTCTTCCGGTGCATGGTCAGATTTCCCCCCATGCGTCTACTCCCTGGTAGCCCTTCCCCGTCTCCACTGCCCCCCCCCGAATTCCCCATTGTTTGGTGTGAATATCCCCACCCCATCGCCGCTCCCCCTCCCTTTGAACCCCTGTTGTTTGGTTTTCGTATAGGGAAGTAAATGTCTTTTTGCAATGGAGGACGCTGCTGTTATGTTGCTGAATACTGTTTGTCCGTTCTGACTATAAGTGCGATAAAACCCAGCAACGATCGTGCAGACATTGATTGTTTCTCAACCATTTTTTGAAAGCTCTTCCTGATTGTTACAGGGCACAAACATTGTAACGCACACACAAACATTTGTTACTGATTGTTATGTACACACACCTGATGATTTTGCTCAGTGCCACCCAAGCCTTTTATATAGATAGAAGATAGATAGATATTGAGCTTGTGAGTATAAACCCACAATAAAATGTGCTACTTATCTATAATTTCATTTTTTGCTTAGTTTGCTTACTCTGGGGAGGGGGGGGGGGGGCTATCAATGTTTGGCACCCTGTACATGATTTAGGAAATGTAACAAAATCGTAGCAAATACCACTATCGAAGATGGGATTTTTGATGAAGGGGGCAAAAACAGAAAAAGAAGCGCTGAAGGGCGATGTGTATTCGCGCTCTTCCGTAACAGTAACAATGAGTGGCGTCTGGGGGCGCTGGGGGGGGGGGGCGGACCCTACGAAGGCTTCGCCACTGGTACACATAGTAAAGCAATTATTTATAACGGAAACAAGCACCTTTAAGCCATTTCAGTCCGGTCCCGTCGCTTTGATAAATGCCTATTGCATGTAACCGCAGCATGAACAGTTTAGCTTCAGCTTCACGTGCTACAAGAACGTAATTATTCCGTCACACTTTGACCGGAAAAATAATGACGCTGATCATCAGCATGCTATAATCAACGGCAAATCTTGGCAAAGCTTTCCAAAGCTATACAAAGGGGAAGGGAGCGGATGCCGTGCCATTAAACAAATAAAAAAATAGAAAAAAAAAAAGCCTGGGGAATAATGTCGTGACCGAGAACTGTCAACACAGCCGAGCTGATTTTTTTATAGATGTTTTTTTTTTTAATCCTGCCCAAAACGTATAAATTAACGTATATACGTATTACCGTATTTCTTTGAGTAAGTAGGCAATGACCATCATAACATAACAGCTGGCGCCACCGTTCTGATTCTGAACATGCTGTCTGCGATGATATCTCGCACGCCTACGGTATTAATAATGTAGATAAGAGCCATTAGTTAACCGCTACTTTATTGGGTGTTAAGGGCCCGTTTACCTAACGAGACCTCGCTCTACTCGCCGAACGCTATTTGCTAGTCAACCGTTATTTATTTAAGATTACTTTCCAGTTTCTACTAAGTGAATGCGGTTTAATACATGGCAAATCACAACATCGATAAAGAAGAAAGCACAACAGTAATTTTATAATTGCTACAACACTGTTGTCATTTCACGCTATTTCCAAAATTTCCTATTCTCTCTCAAAGAACAGCTTCTAGCAATAATCAGACGACGGTAGAATAAAAAGCTGTTCGTAGCGAGAAATAAAAATCCAACATGGCGTCCATGTCGAGGTTATCAAATCCAGGGAGCTTTGATTATACGTAGCGTTGATAGGGTGGCCCCACTCAGTTGAACGCGTCTGAGCTATAGCACAGCTATTTCTCGTGGTAAGGTATACACGAGCGAGATTCAGTTAGTGACGTTTTTGCTCCCAAACCAATCTTCAAATCAGACGACGCTTGGTTTTTCGAAACCAACAAAAAGATTTGTTTTAACTAGCCAGTAGTTTTTAACGAAATTAATGAATAATTATGAAATATCTGATCGCTCAATTTTTACTGAACGTTAAATTACACATTATTAAAACAAAACGATAAGTTCTTACCAGATAACCCGAGACGAGAGTAGCTGACGTAGTTGCGTTGAAACCAAAACAATGGTATGCGTTTACGATGGTCGCTTATGACGGTGCTCTCCTTCTGATAATAAACGTGGCGATTTTCAGTCGCTTTGTCGATTGTACTGGTAGGTTAATGCACTTTAAAACAATTTAAGCAATTGGAGCGGTCCGGCTTACGTTTGATGTTGCGTACTCGTTCATTTGTTAGTCTAATTTTGTGTCGATTCATCGGAAAAATCAAAAGCCAATGAGATGCAAGAATCAGTAAAAAGGCGCGAAAAATGGGAGCAGAAACGTCAACGCGTTTGATGTATGCAATGCAGCTCCCAAAATTCTCGCATGGTTTCTCGCGGTAAAGCGTAATAGTAAGTTGGTCCACCCTATCAAAGTAATGTGTAATCCAAGCTCCCTGATCAAATCTGCTATCGAATGCCGGCATTCAGAAATCAGTCCGCCATCTTGTGTTGCAATAAAACTTACGTTTTCTTGTCATAAATCGAGGCTATCATGCCGCATGCATCGTACATCGTGTCGCGAAGCACGAGGAGAAGATTTGCGTCCGCGTTGTTGCCATGGTCTCTACGTATACACAGCTTGAAAGCCGCGTGCTCCGGTAAAGGGGAGAAGCAGCCAGCAGATTTAGTTATTAACCAAGTAAAAGCTATTGTGAGCAAAAAAATTGGCGTTGCGTAAACCCGCCCGAAGCCTATGTGTACAAATGATTTTTTTTATTCTCTTTTAAGAACGTCACAAACTATTTTAGCTGCAACGCGTAGCAGGTCAAAGTGGGGCCTATCAAGCTCGTTCCTTATAGGTTACCCCCTCATTATCGGCTTTTAGAACTCTTGTAGCTCTTGGACAATAGCCCATAGGAATATCATTAGAACCGAAATAAAAAAAAAAATTCTAGCAGCAAAACTACTTACCTTACAGTAAATTTTTTTTAAAAACGTCACCTTAATTTTTCGCGTAGATTAAGCACACAAAAAATTGAGAAAATTCCTTGGATATAACGACCCCTGTCCAGCATGTTTAGTGGTTTGGGTGAAAACAGCATGGATTTTCGATGCAATGTAAACAAAATGAATTTTTTTTTTTAATTAAGGAAGCATTTTTTCCAAAAAGTATTCTTGACATGTGAGAGATGATACATCCAGCTTTACGAATGAAAAAAAAAAGGTCTTGATAGAACAAACTTAGCTGGTTCCACATCATTTTGAAAAAGTTTTCTTTATTTTAGCAGTGGAGGGTTAGGCCTAACTGGGTTGAAGGCCAAGCTCTTGCTCTTGGTCCGAAAGACCTGATTCCTGGTAATGTTATCCGTAATAAACAAATCGACATTATTAATACCGTGAGCGAGTGTGGGCTATCATCATCAACAACAGCAGCGGCTTTTCTGCAATCCGGGTAAAGGAACCCACCCACGGGAGCATGTCGTCCTTGGGCAGGAGTTTCCTGTGTTAAGAGTTTTGCCTTTCTACTCTACCACGAGTTTGGTAGATTGAAATGTCAAAATCGTTTTAAAAAATTTGTTCGATTATCGCATTTTGACCAAAGTCGAATTTTTCGAGTATGGCTGCCATCCACAGATAAGTATAAACAACGTACTACTCTTCTCGGCTACAATTTTTCCCAACGAAACCTAAGCGAACCACCACTATGTATCATAATGCCAAATTAATTCCTCGAGAATACGTGAAAGAAAGTGCCCTCCAGAAGCTGGATACGGCCGTGATGTATAACAGGGCTCCTCAAGACGCCCTAGCGCAGCGTTTCTCAAAGTGTGGTCCGCAAACGGTCGGGCGGCGTCCGCGGCCAGCTGGACAAAATAAAAAAAAAAATTAATTGATCGTAAACGCTCAGATAAATAAACGCCCACTACTACAATTTTCATTAAAGTTTTAGTTATTCTTACATTCGGGTAAACACCCATCCTTCTAATTTAAGCAATGAATGAGTAAGTAATTCAATTCAATTTATTTTCAAGAGCTGTGACCCCAGGCCGCACTCTCTATCCCCCCCCCCCCTCCAAAAAAAATAAAACTACAATGTTTAAAGAAAACAAGAAAGTAATGCTTGTTGTAAGAACAATACTTCATACTGCCGCTCGTGCACGCTTATCACCT
>JAHWFP010093976.1:74471-96011 GCA_023313725.1 Lithobius niger | reverse complement strand
GTAAGAAGGGACTTCGAATGCACCAGTATTCCCACACAGACCGTTTTAAATGCCATGAATGTGGTAAATGTGAACGCAGTTTATCTCATCTCAGACAGCACATGGCGTCACACGTTCCACCAGAAGAACGCCAGACATTCGATTGCAGTGCTTGTAGTGCTTCGTTCAGTGCCATGCGCAGCCTGACGCGCCACTTTCGACAAAAACATTAACGTCCAAACTGCAAAGTGTGAGGCAGAATGGCACAAGACCGCATGGGGCAAAAATATGACAATATCAATGAACCCCTCAATAATCTCAAACTTTCATAACTCTCAGAAGTGTATAGGGCAGCGACACGACGTAGTATTATTGTATGTAACTCTATGGTGGGGCCAGTTACTGGGTTAGCTGCAAGGTGCACTGGTGGGGGAAAAGAAGATCGTCTTACTGAAGCCAATGCTATTAGACTGGATTTCTTAGGCCTAAAACGCGCGATTTTTTTCGATTTGTTGGCAGTTGCTGAAGTTTTTAAGCAAGTGGAATCTTTATTTTCCGATTACAACCTAAGCAGCGTAAGGGATTGGAGAAAACAACGGTTTTTAAACCTACGAAATCCACTCTCAAAGCACTGGCTTGACTAAAAGTGCCGTTGTTTAACCCACCATTTCAATTTAGTGCCCCTTGCTGGTATCGCTCTTGTAGCCACATGACGTTACTTGACGCTGCTCTATATACATTACTACTATTTGCAGCCCAATTAAACTGATGCGTTGTAGTCATCATGCGTTGTTGCGTTTGGACAGAACGGGGTAATTATCTTGGCGTCACTTTGGCCGTTTTGACGGCATTCTTATGGTTCAAGAATGCCTTAAAAAATAACAGCGTTCAAAGGGTTCAAAAGGTTTTAGTTAGCATTAACCACTCCTGGTCATCTGCCTGACGAAGCCCGAAGGCCTTATGTCTGCAGCACCCGGATTATCAGGTGGTCACCCACCAAAAGCCAGCATTAGATCAACGTTGGAACAATGTGACAGCAACGAAAAAGGAAACATTTGAAATATGTGCATTATTGTCTACGTCATCACGAACTGCCACCTAAACAAAGTCAACTGCAACGATTAAAGGCGTATGAAGCTTATTACGAACCATTTTACATAGCTGGTTTTTGCAATTAAGCTATTCATCTGTAAAAAAAAAACGTTTTTCTGCTGAACATTTGTCTATTTTCATTTTTTATTGAAGGTAGAAGCCAAGCAAAATATTCACTTTTTCAAAGTTAAATATAAAATTCAGTTTTGGAACATCAGTTTACATTTCCAAACAAGTTTTGCTTGCACGAGTCATAAGCTGAACCTAATGTCATGAATGGGTGAACTCCGGTTCGCCAAATCCCATTTCGCCAAAAAATAAGCAGATTAACAGTTTTGCCCTCAGGGGGCAGTCCAGTTTCGCCAAATCCCGTTTTGCCAAAGCGAATTTGACAAAATTTTACGTACACGAAATTTAATACCTTATTTCTTTGTAATGGGGCTTTAAAAGGCAAACATTTAACAGAGACAAACAGTGGTAGAATACGGTAAGTCCAGTTGATTTATTAGCGTTTTGAAAACTGGCAATACAGACGGAAAAATGTGCGCTTCAAATATAATTGTTTAGAATGTTTGGGCGTCGCTACGTCAATGCCAAGGTTCTCTTTTAAGAATAGTTAGTTATACACGTGATGGTTAACCTTTTCCAAACGGGAATTCCTGTCTTGCAGAATCCCGTTTCTCAGAATCAAAATATTCTTCAAAAATTTAACATTGCAAAAGTTAAAACGGCATGCCTAATTGTTAGTAATTTTTGATTAGTTGTGTTTTCTGATGTTATGTGTTTAGCCGCAGCGAACGCGGCAGCGCGAGCGAGGCACGTAATTTGAAACAAATTATTTTGCAAAATGGGATTCTGCAAAACGGGTGTTTATCTATAAATGTCTGACCATTATCGTGTTATAAATGTTTTAAATGTTTCGTGCGGCTAAAATTTCGTGAACGATATTTGGCGAAACGGGATTTGGCGAAACGGGACTGCCCCTGAGGCAAAAGCTATTAATCTGCTTTCTTTTTGGCAAAACGGGATTTGGCGAAACTGTTAATTGTTGCATACCACAATAATAAATTTGTCTAGCCACCGTAAAATAAATTGACCAAATTTAATTGCAGCAACTACTATGCGAAGATAAACAAGATCAGAACAGTGCCGACAGTAATAATCGCGTAACTCCACCACATCTATACAGAAAACAATGAGCGAGAGAAGTTCATGACTAGCTTAGTTTTTTAACCTTGACTGATGTCACGTGATGTCGCATTACGTGTCAACCCTTATCATTTACTAAGGAACCAGATTAGGTTTGTGTATTGGGCTATCCTGCAACTGGAATAAATTTCATGACCGTAGAAAAGAAAGCACTCCAAAAAATTTGCCAAAATAAGGCATAGTTATCGGAAATAAGGCGTCCATAAACAAGCACCTAAGTTTTAATTTGGACAGCTCCTTTTAGTATACAAGAATATTTTTCATACACGCAACTATTTTTTTTTAATTAGGAGGTATTACTTTTTCAACACATCTCGTCGTTTGTTGTAGGCCTAGTGGCATGCAGAAACGGCACATAGGAACAGCACAGGCTCCAAAACAATAGTTGTAAAGAATGCATGTAGACTGTGTATGTAGACTTATACCTCACGGCTGTGACGTCACGCTAACTCAACGCCATGCTAAATTTCCGTAAGTTAAATCCCGTTAACCATGAGCAGAAGTGTGCATCATCGCTAAAAGTGAGGGTTATCAAGTTACCCCACACTTTTGCAGATAACCCACATTTTTGACACTTCCGGATGACGCGAGCGGGAATGCACACATCCAACAGCCAAATACAGTGTCCAAAAACGTAACGCAATAAAAACGTACAAAAGGAATTACTTAACTTCCCAGGAAGTCCCGAATGAAACCTTATACCTGCTAACTCTCACATGGCTGGCCCATAGCTAAGTTTATTGACTCCCGTCTAATTCCTCCACCTCCACAGACTAAAATGGAATGACCTTCATTCATACCGATATACCTATTAGTCTATTACCGTAAGTTTGCAACAATTCTCAAACTACAAACCTACAAAATGAATTACTTACCTTTCCTGAATGTAATTCTACCCTTGCTGCATCACATATCGACGTTTATTCACCCGAGCGGATTCGAAAACACGAGGGACAATCTTCCGACGTGAACCCTTCCCAACAACGCTTCTGTTTAACTCCCCCCTCCCTCCACAAACGAACCAAAGGAATCGTCCGTCTATCACAGACTTCCCTCTCCACAAACTAAAATGCGATGACCTGCATTCATTTCGAGACACTGATTGATCACAGTTTTCTTGAAGCAATTTTCACAAAACACAAACACATTTTAATTAAATACGAGTTAGCTTGACATCCCAACCGTGAAATAAATCATTTATTGATGACTAAACTCACGGTTATCGATTTTTATACCTCGGCTGCGAGGATTTCCTGGCTCGACATGCAAATCGTCTCAGGGCTTCTCCCGTCGACGTTTGCATAGTCTCACCGGGAAATCCTCGCAGCCGTGGTATAAAAATCGATAACCATGAGTTTGTCACCAATAACTATTACATATTGTGTTAAAATTGTTCCTCACATTTACTAACAAACTTGTTCCATGCGAAGTTTACAAGCTTGTTTAAGTTGTGTGTCTCAGCAGTAACATTTAAATTATCAATACAGCATAGCCTATTCATCAAGACAAGAATTATTTTGTCTGAAATGATTTAAGGCTGAGTATAAGGCCGATGGTTTTGTTGTAATTTTTGTGTGATTTTGTTTGTTGTGCAATGGGATTTTATATACGATAGGGTGGGAATTAAACAGCAGTTATACTTAACCAGTTTCGCTGTACCGTGTGAGTTCGTGTTCTCATTTAATGCTTTTCATTAAATTTTTTATTGATGATTTTCTGTTGTTGTTTCTTAATTGTTACTATACTTGTATTTTGATGACTTCCCAAAAACATTTATGTGATTTATGACTCCATCCAGAAATGAACCAAGTATGAATAGCTTTTATTTTGGCATAAATGGTCCTTGTGGCTGGGAAGAATAGTTGCCCATGGGTGAGTCCCTGCCAGTCAGTGCAGGCTATAAAATAGTACGAACTACTATCAGCCACTTTTGGCAGCTTTGGGATATATTCTGGCCAATTCTGGATATTATCTCTGTCTTCTGCGATGATTGAATGTTTTCCAGATGGAATCTTTGGGTTTTTTCGCCTCTCACTAAAACACTTTTTTGTCCTTCTAAAAAACCTCTAGTAATGTTCAAATTTCATCCGGCTTCACAGAAAAAATGATCCTCTGGAAAAATTGTCCCCCAGGACCAAATTTCAAAAAAAAATGGTACCCCCACACCAAATTTCCTAGCAAAAACTGTCCAGGGTGACAGATTTCGCTAGGAAATTTGGTCCCCCTTTATGAAATATGCCCCCCCCCCCTCAGTAACCAGTTAAAAACTACTTGGAAATTGATGGAGAACCGAATTAACAGGTGGGCTAAATATTTAATCCCCACTAGTAAGATTCACTCGTCAGCTGGAATATTTAATCGCCTTACAAAGTCATTCCCTCCCTTATAGTTTGATTCACAATTCCAGCTAGAATATTTAGCACATAAGGCATCCAGACTTGATAGGGCACCAGAGCTCATAAGGCACCAGATTTCAGACAACATAAGGCTCCTAACCAAAATTCTAAATACAGTTTTAAACCTCTGCTTTGATTGGTTTACAGGCCTCCATTTAATTATTTCAATTAAAAATCATTAATTTTTATCCATGTTCATTTTAACAAATAAAAATTCAATTATATAACCCCCTTTTTTTACGGTACACTTGACGTTTTTGTTTGTAATCTGTGTACCTTTTTTACAGCTATGGCGTCGCGCTACAAAACTTTATGCATGCAGTCAATTGTTGCTGGCCACTTTGAAACAATTCAACTCATCTCTGAAAGCCTGCATCTGTGAAATAAATACGCCAAAATACGCCATTCTATCGTTTCTAGCTGCCAATTTCGAGGCTAATCTATATCGTTTAGCTGAAACACCATGTTGTCCATGTTGTCTGCGTCACAAGCAATTCCTAACAAACAAAGGACTCCAAAACCACCAACATAAACATACGGACCGTTTTTAAGTGCTGAATGTGTGGCAAAATGGAACGAAGCAGGGCTCACTTGAAACAGCACTTGCTGGCCCACCTACCAATCCAAGCTAGAGAGATGCTCCTTTGCCGCATGTGTAATGCAGTTTTAACAACTGTTGGAACTCAGAATCGACATACGAGGTTCCGTCATCACCACCCAAAATAGTTCGGCAGAGTTCGTTTAGCGACCATTAACACCTTAATGGCGAATTTCCACCAAATGACAGGTTGCAGCTTCAATAGCCATTTACCGCTGTCTAGTTGTGTCTAGCCCTTACGTTCAACAGACGAAGGAACACACAAATACATTTCTTTTTACGAGAAAGCGAATTTGTGAATTTGCGAGAAGCGAATTTGTACCTTTATGATACTCTTTCTGTTTGCATTTGATTTACTTAAAAGATAGTCTGGTCGATTCCTCGAAGATAGTCTAAAATAGGGAGATCTTAAAAATTGGAGACAGTGTTCTGGATCCATAGACTTTTTTTTGAAGGAGAAAGAAGGCTAGTTTAAGAAAAAAAGTAGCTGATGTGGACTGGAAATGGAGAATTCAGTAAATACATAAAGATATTATTTTAAATAAACTTCTCGGAGCTTTAAGTCATTTGAAACAAACTAATGCTCGTATAGACGAACCAGCTCAATTACGAATCTCACCAGATGCTTTTGACGGAGAAAGAAGTTTAGTTTAAGGAAAAAGTAGCGGAAAATGTTAATTGTAAGCAGAGATATTGTAGTAAATACGCAAAGATAGTTTCTTAAATAAATTTCTTGGAGTTTTAAGTAATCTGAGGCAACCTATAGAAAACTAATATAACTACACACTAATGAAACTAATACAAATCTGAAGCTCAGCTACGATGACCACCACTGGGGTATTTTCCCCTACTAGGGGGCGTTTTTTCCTGGGAGCGTTTTTTTCTAGGGGGTGTTTTGTTGGGGGGCAGGGGCGTTTTTTCTGGGGGCGTTTTATGGGGAAGAATTTTTTCGGATACCTTTTCGAGCTGTTCAATAATACCACCACCACACACAGGTTTGACCCTGTAGCGTGATGGTCTCATGTTTCTTTTCCACATTCTGTGTATTTTATTTTCCATGTGATCCTGCTTTTTCCTAAAATATAAATTAATTTATGTTGTAAGAGATATTTACGTAAAAAAAACCCTCCTTACGGGGATAGGTGAACCACAAGAGCATCAACATTCCAAAATGGTATTTAATTTTCGGGAAAAATTTGCATCCCTTGTTCACCTCGACAAGACAAATCAACGATACAATGAATGATGAGTACACATATAACCTGTAACAACCTCCTCCTGTGTATATTATAATACTTTTCACACATTATTTGCAACTAAAACATGATAAGAGAGGCAGCTACTGTTTCCAGTCCGTCATCTTGGAGAAAAGCCATGGACCACAGATATTTATATATTATTCCTAATGTTTTTCCTAATGCTTTTTCCTAATGTTTTATTCATAGCTTCACAACGAAGTAAAGTATTAACTCCGAAACGTGGCTTTTTTATGTTTATTCTTTGCTACACATTTTGGGATTTTAATCCACGTGCTTTTCCTACAAAGCGAGTATTTTAATTGGCGAAGCGTAGCCTATAACGGACACCAAATTGCAAAATGTTGGTTGGTTGGTCCGTTGGTTGCACATTTTTAGTCTGGGTGGAGCCCAAACGAAATATCGGATTGGAATGAAATTTGGTACAACGCTTGATACCCCAAACAGTACTGCTGAGCCAAAATTTGACGTAAATCGAACAAGTATTACAGGAGAAATAACAAATTTTCGAATTTATTTCTAACACTCACCATTGTAAATTTGGTATCGTGAATAGTTAAGGAATTCCGACGACGCATACACCTTGCTGGTGGTAGTAAAGTGAACTTAAAAAAACACGGAAAATTAAATTTTTGTTTCTTCTTTCTAGCTGATAACCTTTTTCGACGTAATTCAATGAAATAATAACAATTGGCCTTAGGAAAAATAAAAACATTGAAAGTATTTACAGCAGAGTTAGCTGAAAATAAAAAGGAAGGCTTCCGTGCCAAATTTTTTTATTTGTTTCACCAAGTTACAGTGTTACTGGAATCTCAAATATGTAAATACAATTTTTTTAACAGTTAGGCCTAATCCTAAGCAACGGACCTTATTGCCAAGAGAGTTTCTGTTCTTCTTTTAGTACTAAACTTTAACGTGTACTGCAAAGTAATTTGTGCTACTTGCAATTAAACCGATGCTAGATTTACTAATATAGCTGTTCATCACTTGATAGTGGAAAATTGCTGTTTGAATTTTCAGTGATTTTGCGATTGTCTGCATATAAAGCTGATTAAATACAGCTTGATGTAATCGTAATTTTTTTTTAGTTGTAGCTTGGAGCATTTACTGGTCACGTTTGTTCTGTGGTACATTGACTGTCATTGGAGGCTTCAGTTAGCCTAGTTAGTTTGTATTCTTCCTGGTTAAGCCTAGCTTTAAGCCTAGCTTCACCATGTATCTAAGCCTCAAGCCTCAATCCCCCCCCCTCCGCCATGTATCAATATAATAATCCTGGAGGCCGGCTAAAAGGAAGGCTACAGGGAAAAGGGAAGGCTAAAACCACTTCTCCCCTCCTCGCGCCCGCATTGAAAATGCACTCTCCCACTCTACCTGCATGGAAACAGGAGGCAGGCGTGAGTGGTCGATCAACTCAATAAAAGTTCAATCTGACAAGTCGTCGGGCCGAACAATCACTTCTCCCCTCCTCGCATTGCAAATGTGCTTTCCCATTCTACCCGCATGCAAAGAGGAGACAGGCATGAGTGGTCGATCAGTCTGACAAGTCGTCGGGAAGAGTGCCAAAAAAATGTCCCGAGAAATGTGTCCGTAAACTTAATTCATGACCGGCCCCGTGCATACCACGGGCTTCCTCTAGTATACAATATGGAGGGAGAGATATGGATTCTACGAATTGGCTTTCTTTCTTTATGTCTTGGTAACAAACGAAAACTACAGGCCAGCTGATGGTGATAAATTAAAGTATGTGACTGGATCGTCCAAGAAATTTATGGGGTACTGACAAATCGGTCGGTTAAAAAATTGCATATTAAGATGTTTTAGAACAGTACAAGGTAGTAACACAAGTGCACCACACTTTTTTGGGGGGGTGTGTGGTTGGATGGGACAACCTATGCCAAAAGAGAGGTTGAAGAGCAGAAATAAAAATGAAAATAGCGTGACATACTTTTTGGTCTGCCAGTGGTGAGTCAGGTTCATTCTCAATTTTCTCCGGATCTTGAGAAGCAACAGGGATGTCAAACCTTAATCGTTCCCGCACATTAAAACTTCGCGGGTCAGTTAGTAAGTTAGTAAGTTCTTACGGCAAACTTCTGCTTCAAAAAGAAATAAAACTTGCAAACATTTGCATCTCTCCATTCTTACCGCAGAGAAATGCTGGACATTGTGCTTTTTTGTTTTTATTACCAGCTTGAATCTTCGTGGAGTGTGAAAAGTGGATTTTAGTTTTCAAATGACACATAATCCTGATTACTTCTTAGATTTTCTAAAATGATAGGGGGTTATTCAGTTTTGTTTGGTTGTCTCCGATGGGTCCATAGTAATGAGAGATGCAAAGTTAGGCTCGTAGGTGTATAATGTGTTGTAGTTTGCTTTGAATTGAAAGAATAAAAGCACTAAAAATAGTTAACGTTTTAAAAAGCCGACAATTGCACATGTATACAGTAAAATGCGACGTTTCGGGATTTATCATCCCGTTGTCAAGCGAAAAATATTTTTTAGCATAAGTCACAAAATACACCTAAATGGTTTCCAATTTTAAAGAAAAGCAAGCCAGAACAGTAAAAGGTAAAAAAAAAAAAAAAAGAGTGAAGCCCAGTCAGCGCAAAAGCTGAAGCTGGCACGACCTCTCCCTAACAAAGCAGGGAAGAAGTGATTTGTAGAGCGGAGGTGGTGGCTATTTATGTGGGATGGCCCTGGTGGGAAAAATTTGCGATTTCAAATTTGTGAAGGATTGTTACATATCCCGAAAACAGTTTATTATTAGGCATCAAATGATTATGGACTGGTGGTCGTTGTGTTAGGATGTAAAGTGTTTCTAAGTTAAGACGTGCACGAAAATTATTTTCTTGAAATATGACTTGCGTATTTTGAAAATCTGGGGTATGCCCTGTCTTTATCTGATGTTGAACAAGAGAGTTGGTTTTATCTGTGTATTTAAGGTTGGATTTGTGCGACGAAATTCTTTTAAGTTCCTGTTTCGTGGTTCTTATGTAGCTAGCTGTGCATGTTGGTTCGCCACACGGAATTTTCTTTAGCAACTATCGGCTTCATGAGACACTTTTTCTTTTGTTGTGTTTTTGTACTAAACTTACCTCTAATGAAACCAAACCGACCGAAGCTTAAGCTGTTACATTATTTTGTTAACAGTAACTTCAGTATTTATGTCATTAGTGTAAGGATTTTTTAATGTATTTTTTCTATCTGTTTCAGACTTCTACACTGTCCTCAACAACCCAGCCGTCACCATGGTTTCTTGTAACCTGTGTTTGAAATCATTTAGCTCAAAGTCCTCGCTTGGTGCTCACATGAATAAGCACCTGGAGCGTTTTAAATGTTCGATGTGTGGAAAGTGTTTCGAAAGCCAACCTCTGCTAAACAAACACATAATGCGCATGTATTCTGTGAAACTATCATATTAAAATCATTTCATAGCTAGCAGACTGGTAATACCACTGATAATTGACCACATGTGGCATTATCAGATAACTTTTTCACCACAGGCCTTCCAGCTTGTTTTTACTGAAACGTGGTTATTCCCATTAAAAATACCACTAGAACCTATATTAAATTCTGAGCATTATTTATTCTCAATCACTCATTGCATTCTCAAGCTGAAAAAATACTTCGTACAAGCTTGGGTTAAAGTACTTTGTGCACATGAAAGGATTAAAATGGGTTAGTAATCTATTTTTGGCAAAATATTTCTTTAAGGTGTTTACCATGATATTTAATTACTTTGTATATGACTTAGTACATCCTGGGTGTCTCAAAAGTCAGGAGTCACCCCAATAACTTCATCCCCCATTCCCATTTGATATTCAAAAGTTAGGTCCACCAGGGTCACCCCTATGGAGGAACCACCTGCCCTACCTCATAAATGGGTTGATTCCTTCGAGAACGTACCAACTACACGGTTTCATATTGTGGCAAAAGATATTGGGGTGACCCCTGACTTTTGGGAACTCCCGCTATGTATTGTGGATCTCGCTTGGCATTTGTTTTCCACAGGTTAATTACGTTCAATTTAGATTAGGTTAAATATAGCTGGAATAGGGACATAAGGTACTAACCCTTGTAGCAGGATTGGAGCAAATCAAAGGCGCGCAAGTTACAAACTAAAATCTTTGACTTAGTAATGCAGATTTTCTCCAAAGCGCTGCGGTTTTTCTGCTTGTGCACCATTTGACCTTCATATACTCCAGTGTAAATATACATCTGACAACATTTTCAGTAATAATTCACATTCATCTAATTGTATATTTAAGGCCACGTTTTCCAACCGGTGAGGCGGCCCTCCCTTGAGAGACGCGGAGCAACTCCTGGGGAGGCGCGAGCCGCTGCCGGCGCCATACTATAAGGGCGCGTTTACGCAACGGCTCACCTTTTCATTCCTACAGCTAGAAATTATCTGAAATTCCAACATGGCGGCGGTTTTAGCTCTGCCAGCTTGCAACAAAACGAGTCAATAATTGAATTCAAAAGCGATTGGGAAAATTGTGTCGTGTAGGAGGAATTCTTTATCTTACTGTCACGAATTAAAAGACTGAAAGCAGAGCGCATTTACACAACGAATTGCCCGTGCATTCTTGGAGCTTGAATTTAATCGTAATGGAAAGATATCGTTGCCATGGATACAACGCTACCTGGATTAGCTAAATCCGGCACCGTTTCAGTAAATGCTTACAATCTTATAATCAGTGACAATAAGACAAAGAATTCCTTCTGACGAAACAATTTTCCAATCACTTCTAAACTCACATTATTGACTGTTTTCATTGCGAGACGGCAGAGCTAAAATCACGGCCATGTTGGAATTTCAGATGATTTCTAGCTTCTAGCTGTGAAAATGCAAAGGCGAGTCATTGCCTAAATGCGCCGTAAAGATCAGTGACGATTTTTTATATTTTTACCTATGCATCACAAAAGAAGTTAAATTGTATGAGGAAGGCAACATTTGTATTTTTAAATACCTACAGATTTATGTGTGCAATCTACAGCCATTTGAGCCAAAATTTAGACATTTTTGTTAACATTTGTGGCAACACTGCCTCATCGTAGTGAAAAAAAATGCACAGTTTTTTTTTTCTGGGGGGGCGCCATTGCCTGCTAGTCCCAGCAGGGAGGAATAGTGTGGAAAAGGTTGGGAACCACTGCTTTAAGGTTTCAGTCAGAAATACAAGTAATACACCGTTTCTCTTCTTTTTACAACCTTGTTTCGTTGGGAACCAGCACTTATTTTATTAATTTTGATCTACATGTATTTAATTTCATTTCGAGCCTGCATTCATTTAATTTAGTTACGCTGTGAATGTATTTTATTTTATTTTATTTTATTTTATTTCGATCCTGTATGTATTTACTTTTGTTTTGGTCTTTTACGTTATTACTTAATTGTTTGGTCCAGCATGTATTTAATTTTTTTTGGATTCTGTACATATTCAGTTAATTTGCATGTACTTCAGTTTCCATACGTTTTGCCATATTTTGTTATTGTATATTTACTTGCAGATAGTCTTGTTTAACTTGTATGTATATATTGGCTGCTATTGTTAACTTTGATGCCGTATTGTTAAGCAACCATTATACTTCTATTCTGGCTGTTGCAGACATAGGGCCTTAGGGCTTCGGGCAGATGACCAGGAGTGGTTAACGCTCTTTAAACCCTTTAACCCTTTATACTTCTATTGTGAAATGCCCCGTTGGGGGCGCTACAATTAAAATTGAATAAAGGTAACAATAAACGAAAGTTTCAACTTTCTCTGAAAAAAAGGCTTGTTTTTAAGGTTAGACACAGCATTACAAACAAAAACATCGGCCTGTTTTTAAAGCTGTGCCTAATACCTGGCGATTATTTTTTAATTTAATACGTTTAATATCCCACACTAAGGCAGCAGCCAATGAGCTCGTTATAAATTCTGAATTGATCCCATTCAAATGAGTTGGATCCCAGTAACGATGAATCATAATATTAGTTTTAACCCAAGAAAGAGAAGAACTTTTTTGGACTTTGGTCAGTGGGAGATTCAAACCAACATACACATGGTTTGAACGCTACGATGCTGATCACCGGTATGTGACTGCTCGTTATGATTGAAGCTCGTTATTTACTTAGGGCCTTTATTTTTTACCCATTTTGTAACTCTCCTTTTCTCTGGATGCCACCAACTGGACAAAGACAAACCTTGCTTGAGGCACACATCTTGAATTTTTTTAAGTTGTCCCT
This sequence comes from Lithobius niger, assembly GCA_023313725.1. NCBI lineage: Eukaryota > Metazoa > Arthropoda > Chilopoda > Lithobiomorpha > Lithobiidae > Lithobius > Lithobius niger. Next base: position 83,258 of record JAHWFP010093976.1, on the reverse strand, counting down.
CATTCTTTCTCTTTGGTCGCAGGACAACAAAAACTCCTGCAATAAAAATACAATCAACAACAGTAAAAACCAGGAAGAATTATAATATGTATCGTGTATTTAGGGACTCCTTAAAGGCCAATAGTCACCATGCTTTTCATACCATACAAGACTTCGTCTCCAAGCAGTCACCATGTCATCATTTTGTTTTATTTGCGAAATATTGCTGAACGTATACGAAGCTGAATTTCTAAAATACTGCTTTAGTGATAATTTTAACCAACATAATCAACACAATCACACTTCAATAGGGCTTTTGTATTTTTAGATGGCGACCAAATGCTTACGACAGCAGACCTTATCACCAGTGCAGGTGTTTTAAATACGCCAATAATCAAATATTAAAATTTATGAATCTAACGTGTGTATTGTACCTGTGAGAAAATTCGTTCTAGAATGGAAAAATAATAGAACATTTCTCTGTTTCCTTTAGTAAATTCACAATCCGCTCTTTTAAAAGACAGCAAATGTAGCACTTACGAGCACTTGTTTCAATCCCACAACTAACAGCAATGCAAACATAGCGTGCGCAAAAAAACCATGTGGTGAGCATTAACAACCCAAATAACTCAGAATAGGAGCATTAGCAGGAATTTTATGTGGGTGGGGTAGAGTGGGTGAAGCAAATGGGTGCCCATGAATGTTGGCAGACAAAATACAGGGTGTCCACAAATTAATCTCCCCATAAAGAAATTAAATTAAAGAAACGAAAACAGATATTAAAAAACTGTAAAATGCCAACTGTTTATTAACTCAAAAAATGTATTTACGAAATTTCTGAATAATTTCTAATTTCTAATTTGTGGAGGGCCGAATAATAAATCTCCACATGCGCCCCTTTTATTACTTGGAGAATATCCAGTCTAAAATCGATTTCTATCCAGATGTTTTTAAGCATCTCTACTGGTGCCGTATTTATGATCTGGGTGCTATTGTCCCGTAAATCCTATGCAGAAGTTACCTTTCTTGCGTACACTTTGTCCTTTATAAAGTCCCACAAGAAAAGCCGTGGTAATAAACACAATATCAGTTAATATCCTTAAAATGTTTGGGGAGGAATCGGATTTTGACATGACATTTTCCATGCAACAAGAGGCAAATTTGGAGGTTTATTAAGTGGCGATCATCACCAGAAATTTTGTAAAAAAAAAAAACTTTTTCAGTTAATAAACAGTTGGCGCTCTTTACAGGTTTTCAATAACTGTTTTCTTTTTTTTATTTAATTTCTTTCTGGGGTGAATAATTTGTGGACACCCTGTATTTTTAAAACCTTTTAGTTTTTGCTTATTGCTCTCTGTTTTTGGAGTAATTTTGTCCCGTCCTTGGTTATTTTCGAGTGAAGCCTGTTTCTGTGGTTCATTTTTCGGTTCATTTTATGGCCATTGTAAGCAGTGCTACTCACATAATTCTACGTTTTGCTTGCTTAACAATCATTTCAATTCAACTTTAAAAAAAAGGCCTCTTATGTTTTACCATACGATTTTAAAATAATTCAGTGCCTAAAGACATAGGAGCCTAAACTAGGCATTTTTTTTGCAATTTATTATTATGATTTATTGAGAGAATTCATTTAAACAAGTTTTGAAAGTAACACTCACAAATTTTCCTTGGGTGGGGGAGGCGGGCATTTTCCTTGTGACCCGCCCATGTAAATCGTCTGACTAAGATATTATAATGTAGTATGTGATGATAAAAAAAATATTGGTCTACTCCACAAGTAGCACTCGGGCACTGTTTAATAATACATACATTGTTTATTGCATACTGCTACTAGAACTAAAATCTCAAGTCTAATCACAGTATAAAAGATATTAAAACAGGAACTTTCTCTCAATGCCGTGTAAGCAATATTACCGGGTGTATGTGGGAGAGATAAAAAGAAAACTTCAGAGCCGAATGAAGGAGCATAATAAGGATATCATTCAGGGCAATGAGAGAAGTGTTTTTTGCAAAACATGCTATACGGACCAAGCACGAAGTGGATTGGGGAAAGAGTGCCATATTAGATAAAGAGCATGAGTTATGGTGTAGGCGGCGGGATATGAATTAAGGTATTGGGCAACAGAACTATGGAGGACAACAGAGGACTGGATAAAGTGGGTGAATGGAACGAAGTGTGGCACTGAGGGGATGTTAAGTGTGGTTGTCTAGTGTGGGGTTAATTTTTGTTGTTGTTTTGCTGCTCGGGGGGTTTTGTGTTAATGGTTTATTATTTATTGTTCATTTGCTTTATTTTATTATATCATTGATTGGACTTATTTCATAATTTAATTGTTTATTATTTATTGTTCGTTTGCTTTATTTTATCATTCATTGTACTTGCTTCATAATTTTAATTCTATGTGATTTGCAATTGTAAAGTTATTTAGTTAATTTGTTGTATTATTTAGTTGATGACTAAATTTGTTTAAGTTGTCGGTCATTTTTGCACTTTGTGGTATTTGCCTTTGTTTGGTTAATTCAGTTTACAAGTAAGGTATTGTTATTTATTTATTTACAGCAATATAGTTTTTTTAATTAATTATTTAGTTTATTTGGAATATTTAATCGTTTATATATTTATTTATTTGGTTGCCTGTGGGGTTGTAAAGTTTGACCTTTTTGAACCAGAAGTGAAGAGAATATTGGTGTGTGTGAGATGCTTGGCTGCTGGAAAGGTTTTATTGTAAGTTGTTAAAGTACTTGCCCTACCAGCTCCTAGGAATTACAGGCACAATCCATGACAATTTAATTCATTGTCAACAGTCCGCTTACTGGTTCTGCTAACTGATGAAACAGTCAAACTGTTGTTGGCGAATTCCAGGCTTAGTCAGATTCTGGATTAGTCAGAATTATTAGACTCATCTACGACCTTAAGTTCCTTCTTAGAATACTTACGATTCTTTTTTTTATGCAGGCCAGACTTAACCTCTTTTGGTTTTAACCCTGTTAGTAGACTAAGCGACTCGCTGAAATTTTTCGACTTACACACGATAATTTAAATGGCCAACAGAGCCGCTAGTTTGGCATATGTAGTTCTTAAATTCAATCTGTATGCACGAGGCTGGCAAATTTGGAACAATGGCACTCAACATCAAACTCTTGGGCATTTTAACATGAAATCTAGATGAAACAGCCTGGAGTTTGGCAACTTTCATATCGCTTACAAGCAGGTGCAACTTCACAAGATTTAGCAAAGTCTCCCTTAATATCAGGGTCCATACTCATTATCTCTTTCTGCGTCTCGCTCAAATCCTATCTCGCAAACCTTTTTTGAAAAGCGTCCAGAACTTGTAATAATTTATGAAACTTTTGAACTCACGAACAGAGAAAGCTATGGATTCACCTTGGCTCTGGTCATGCCTTTAAAATCAGGATGAACAGGACGGTAGAGCATTGCTGCAAATCAAAGCGCATTATTGATTGGGAAAAAGTATGTTTTATTAGGGTATCCAATTCACTACGTAGGTGCCTTTATAAAAAATTGTTCATCAACAAATAAAAACGACTAAACCGTATTTCACGTATGTTTATTTATGTCTTGGAATTGGATATTTATCCTATGAACCATTCTATAGAGTGCGGAGAGGGGCACGCATTTAACTGTCACTAATGGTTTCATCATGCCGTAGATGTTAGAAATTTTTTACTTGCGATTCGGTGTTCATGAACCAATATCTAATGACACTCACTGCTGAGACAAAACATAACGTATGTCACGTGGAACTTTAAATAGAGGCTCAGAAATTTGTTTGAACTGCGTAATTTGGATGTGTTAAGCCCCCCCCCCCCCCTTTTATATTTGTCTTTCATTGTGGAATTTCATTTTCTGTGCCCCAAGCTAGACTCATAAAAAATGGGAAGCTTATGGGCTGAGAGATAAATGTGGCAAAATTATAACAAGCTATACCTATATGATCGAAAGGCTTTCACTAAAGTAGACGGTTGTTACAGTAATCCTGAGCCAGTAATCCTGTTACAGTAAGTATGGTGTCCCACAGGGTTCGGTTCTGGGCCCACTTCTCTTTTCAGTATATATATGAATGATATTGTAAATTATGTAAAAAAAATTGTGATATTACTCTTTTTGCTGATGATATACTGCTAGTTTTTACCAATAACATGAAAAATGTTATGGAACAAAACTCCCAGCAGGATTTTGACAATATCAATTAATGGTTCCTGCAAAATGACGTTTTTATTAACGAGTCAAAAACAAATGTTATTGCAATTAGTTCTCCGCATAGGATTATGGAGAATGATCAATTATTTCTTCACAGCGAACTTCTAATAGGTGTTCAGCAACTTGTTTTAGTGTTAAAATAGTAAAAGAAGCAAAATACCTAGGTTTAAATATTGACCAATCTTGGAAATTTAAAACGCATATAAATTCATTGATAAAAAAAATAAGAAGATTTCTGCCCTTGTTTTACAGGTTAAAGTATGTGTTAAATGGAAAAAAAATAAAAAAATCGTTTTTGATGCCCTGATCACAATTCATATCAGGGATGGAGTCGAATTTTATGGATTTTCTCCAGGTTACCTAATACACAGACTTCAAAGAACACAAATAAACTTAATAAGGCTTAAAAAACTGAATTCTAATACCTCGACTAAAGACCTATACAAAGATTACAAGATACTTGATATAATAAAGTTAAGAAACTACACAATTATTTTAAAGAATTACATTAATAAAGACCATAAAATGTGGATATTTCACACTATTTTGTGAAATAAAAATCTACTGAAAAAAATATCTACTGGTTTCGTATTTGAGGGATTAAACCAATAGATACGAAATTCCTTTGGTAAAAAAACAGTTATGGAACAAGATGTCAAAATTTTTACATGCCAACTATTTTTAATCAGCTGCCAGCTGAACTCTCTACTGCGACTAGTTTTGGCCACGTTAAGCGAAAAATCAGAGAATGGTTTATTAATAAATAAGTATTATTTTATGCTTTTTATGTTTTTTATTCTGCTCTTATAATTTAGTACTTTATTGGCATATATTTGTTTAGCCATGTATTATAATGAGTTTATTCGAGAAAGATTCATCTTCATGATTGTGTTCATTATCTTGTTCTTGTACTTTAAAATTTTATTCCTATTTTGTTTTACACGGTCAATTTGTTTTTTGCTGTAATTGTAAAGATGATACTATTGTAATTGATTTTATACTTGATGTAACCCATACCAGTTTCTCTTTGAGACTTTGGGATACAATTAAATAAACAATTAATTGCTTAAAAAAAAAACAAAGGTCTGCAACGTGCAGTGTGAAGCGTATCAAACAACTAATTTATTATTGTTTGAAGTGACAAATTTATAAAATTGGAGTTGCATTTAACCAAAATTTTGTTAAGTTTGATTGGAAAAAAAAAACAATAAGCTTTAACGGGATCCATATTAGAGACGTAATAATACTACACAAAAAATCCAATCAGTGCAGAGTTTGCACAACACTAACTGGATCGACATTTTGGTACCCGATTTGCACCGTTTTCAAGCAAACTACTACTGGTGTTAGCATCGTTTTTTTTTTAAGACGATACAGTAGTCTGTAGCAATTTGCTTGAAATCGTTGCTGATCTGGGTGCCAAAATGTTGCTGTAGTGTTGCATTCATGTTGTATTCAAGTCCAACATAAACGTAACCCTGTTTAAACTGTCGTCAGTGTGGTATGCAATAAACTACAGGTTTATAAATAACAGGTTCTGAACTATGGTTTAACGCTTTTGCACGCCAATTTGAAACTTTTTGTACTTTTATTTAACACTTTTGTACTTCAATTTAACATTAGTGGATTTCAAATTAACACTCTCGGCTTTGGACTTGACACACTTGCACCTGAATTTAACACTTGTACACTTCAAATTAAAGCACTGGAACAAACTCTTCGAAATGCTTAATAATTTAATGACTAAACCAAAGTACGTAACAACAAAATTACGAAATTATAAAAATTACTAGACAAAATTAGAAGATCATAAAATATTAGAGCCTACAATATTACAAGGGGGAAAAAAACAAATATAAACAAAAATACAAAAAATATTGTGCATCGTAATAATTTCAGTAGAATGCACAATTAGGTAAATCATTATCATTCCACCCTTAAAGTATCTCAACGAAACCTTGAATGGGTAGCTGAATTCGTTACGACCTTGCGTTACTGGTCGCTAGTTGTGACATTTAATTTTGTAGCTGAGACAAATGTAAATTTTGTTTTTTTTCCATGGAAGTTTGTAGGCTCTGATATTTTGTAGCATTGTGATTTTGTTTCGTAATTTATTATAATTTCGTAATTTTGTCTTTACATAATTTGGTTTAGTCATTAAAACATTAAATAATTATTATCATTTGTTTCAATGCTTTTATTTCAAGTGCATAATTGTTAAATACAAGTGCAAGTGTGTTAAGTCCAAAGCCAAGAGTGTTAATTTGAAATCCTCTAACGTTAAATTTGAGTGTTGAATCCAAGTAAAAAAGTACAAAAGTGTTAAATCCAAGTAGAAAAGTGTCAAACTGACGTGTAAAACCGTTAAACCAAAGTTCGAAACATGTATGCGCGGCCTGAAGATTGCTATGTTATTCACAAGAATTTAAATCTTTAATGTATTATCTTTGTATCTTCCTAGTCCCCCTCCCCCTCTCACTTCCAGTTTATCACTTTGGCCTGAGCAATCCGTACCGCGTGAAAAATAACTGTCCGTCGTGCATGACGTCATTTAACCCCTGCCTCTGAGATGACCGCACAGAGCAAATTGTTAGTCGAAGCAACAACGTACCAGCAGATCAGTTCCATGTGGGACCCAGGGTTTGGAGAGATAAAAGTACTGTAGTGTACTACACTGTGAAAGGACTGTAGTGTGTTTTAGTTGTAAGTTAGCACGTCATTTAGAGGAGAGTGTAAGGCGTGAGGGCCGATTAGTATCTCGTAATAAATTCAAATTCAACGTACCAGCCCTCAATAAAATCTGAAATCTGAAATCTGAGCGTACCAGCTTCAACTTCTGGCCAAAGAATTGACACGCTCGCCCTTTTTCATTGTAGGGGTTGCTACTTCGGGGGTCGTTGTCGTCGTTTTTTCTATGAGACTTTGCCCTATAATGTAAGAAAATGTCTTGGTAATGCGCTAAGTTTGCAGGTTAAATCTAGACACATGTTAGTATTTTGCCACCAAGTAGATGATCGTCAAAGTAATTGAAATGAATTGTGAGTGACTGAGCAATTCTAGCTTCATTGTGTCGATTAATGTTAATCTCGGAAGCTGCAATAGGGATGCGCTGATTGAGTGAGCGAAGCGACCGATAACAACGTTTGTTAGCCATTGGGCATAAAAATGGGATTGAAGAAACTAAGCATGTGAGGCATGCGCATACAATAAACGAAGCCGTGTCAATTTGGCTGACGTAACGGCTAATTGTGCAATGGCAAATGTGAAAATTATGCTCGTGACAATTTGTATACGTAAAAACTTGTATGGGGTTAAAATGATATCGTTATTCGTGACGTTTGGAATAATTGAAGTAATACTTTGTAAGACCCTATCCACCCAAAACCAAAACTGGTACAAGAGAAGCCGCCAAGTTTCGAAAAATGGTTCTCCTTTGAAAGTAGTGATATCATTCAACCAGGAAAAGGCCGCCAAGGTTAATCCTATTGGACAACTTAATCAAACCGAATAATACTTTGGACATTAAATAAAAACGTGAATATTGCTCCCGCGAGTAGCAATGTTTTGGTTATTTAATTTTCGAGCTATCAGTCGGTACGATTAACTTTGCTAATAGGATTAACCTTGACGGCCTTTCCCTGGTTGAATGATATTACTACTGTCCTGTATCCCACTGCGGACTTCCCACTGCGGACATCAATTGAATAGAATTAGTAGTGGGAAGCTCGGTGATATGGCGACACACACGCACACACACAAACGAACAAACAAATATTATTTTAGTTATATAGATTGTCAAGGAAGATCGGAACATAAAATGCATTAGAGCCTCACCAGTTTCGATCGACAAATGTTAGAACATCCTGACTATCAATGAGTTTGATTTCAAGGTTCAACCTAGTTTTAATCGGTAGTTCTTTTTGATCTCATTCTAGTGTCCAATATACTACACTTACAATGAATGCAATCTTTCTTCTTATCAGAATCTTTCTTTGTATCTCTCTAATCTTACTTTCTTTTCTGTTTTATAGGTGTCTTAATGAGGGAAAATACACTCGTTCATCCTTGTTATCAGTGCAAAAGATACTTCAAATCAAGTAAAGCCCTCCGTAACCACGTCAATGTCCATCTTGAACGCTTTAAATGCCACGTGTGCGGCAAATGTTGGGAAAGTCCTGCTCTTCTACGACAGCATCTTGAACGACATGATAAAGGATACATTTAATTTGTCTGAAGATCTGTTTATGTGGTCATTTAAAACACATGTAACATTTCTCCAACTGAAAATCATGCAAACAAGATTCAACTCTGTACACGTCATCAGGATATGTGTGTTAATGTAGAATTATCTAAAATATCACTAGTACGTAATAATAAAGTGGTTTGTCACAGATATTGTCTAAGGTTTATGTCACCGTAATGCTGGGGTCAAATAACTGACGCAAACAAATCACAAAAGAAAATAATAACATGCAATGTGAAACTATTTTCGCGAACAATAAGTTACATTATTCAGTGCCTCATCCCGAAATTCCTGAGAAGCATAAACACTTATGCAGACAGGCATGCGGAAATAGAAAATGTCA